>JARQOC010000004.1:393272535-393308521 GCA_033576535.1 Allobates femoralis | reverse complement strand
CAACTAACACCCTCACAGCACGACACCGTTGACCGACTACCGGCGGGGTAGTTTCCCCTGGCGGTACCTGGATAACCTCACGGGTGGGAAAGAGCCGGTGATCCCTTGCAAGACAGGGACACCTAAGCTAGGCTAAAACCAGAGTGTCGGCTCTGAGGGGGACTGCTGATACACGCCGGCTCCCCAGACAAACCGGCGGGCAACACAGATTCCAGATTAGTGTTCCTAATACACAGATTGGAGGCTAAGCAGCATTATAGGACCCGGCTTACTGCCCATACACATAATGGGGAAGATGCACATAAGGGACCGAGTTGCCGTCATACAATTCACTGAGAAGAGCATAGAGAGAATAAGCCTGAAAGGACACTGAGAGAGATTGAGGGGTCTCAAAGCGACAGCCTGGCTGCAGAGGGCTCTAAGTGTCCGGAGTAATCTGTGTTAAGAACTGAACTGTAATGAGAACTGTGTTGTAAACTGCGTGACTTGGAAGAACTTGCAAGTAAACCCGGTAAACCCTGCTTCAGTTTCCTGTGTCTGATTCCAGGTACACAGAACTTTGTATTACACCTTTTACCCTGTCAGGAGCCGCCCGACCCGCGGCGGGCTCATCCATCTTGCGGCAGCATCCATCCATCCTCCTGACAGATGTACCCTGCAGCGATGGTCCCCTTATTGACCACAAACCGTGGGGGGTGTCACGACAACCAATATCCCCTGAAATATATTCCCATTTACTTGTGAGAACCCGGGACATGGTCCGGACCAAGACCGCCGTGATATCCCCAGCAGTACCCTAGTGGATAGCTGGTGAAGGAGGGATAGTCTTGGATTAGAGGCATATAGGTAGGGTTAATTGTTTTACTCCACTTTTAACAGACTACCAATAAAACATAAAAACCAAAGATAAAATGGATGTTATAGGAAAAACTATTAGGAAACATTCTTTCCTGTATAATGACTTTCATATTAAGCAAAATTAAAAAGAGAAAAATAAACGCCTCCTTCACTCCTTAATAGCCGATGCATCTGTCAGCATATTTTCCCATTGCCTATAACTACAGTGGATGACATAGGCAAGGGTGAAATAAAACTATAACCATCTGTAGTCATGAGTATATGTAATTTAACTACCTTATTTGAGCATGTGTTGTATGTGACATGGTCACACACATCCTGTTAATTAATGAAGGTGGGACTCTGAAATTCACAAAGCCTATGCAAACAATGATAAAAATGACAAAAATTAGAAGGAAGAGGAACTCAGATACACACTGTATTAGACATAAAGGAGGGCCTCATGCACATTATGTTAAATTGTTAGGTATTGGGATTCCTATACTCATACAGCCTATGCATTAAGTGCAAGGGCTGTGAAAAATTAAAAGAAGGGACTGCAATATACCCTGGAAGACACTTAGAGGAGGGCCGAAGAAAACATTTTTTTCTATTTTTAAGGAGTCGGACTCCTAGACAGGTAAAACCTATGTGCTAAGTGCAAGGGCAGGAAAACATTTACCCCTAGGGGATAATCCATCTGTATATGTAAGAGAAATGACGAGGTAGGCGTCATACACATCCTGAAAAAATGATGAATTAGGACATCACACACTCTTGGAAAAATTAAGAGTGAGGGTCTAAAAATAAAAATTCTGAAAACTCTAAAATGTTTCAGTGAGAACTTCGTGTTTACCCTCTTAAAATTTTCAGCAAGAGTGGCCTGATGACTCTATAAAAATATTGAATGAGAGATTCCCACAAATCTGCTTAAAATTTAGAGCAAGGGTGGCCTGAAGACTCTATAAAAATGTGGACTGAGGGCCACTCGTTTAGCCTCTTAACTTATGGTGCAAGTGTGGCCTGATGACACTCTAAAAATGTGGAGCAAGGGACGCCCATTTAGCCTCCTAAAATTTAGCAAAATGGCTGAGTGATGACTCTCTAAAAATGTGTAGTATGGGTCCTACATTAGGCCTCTTAAAATTTGGCGCAAGGGCAGCCAAATGACCCTCCAAAAATATGGAGCGAATGCCATCCATTTAGTCTCTTATAACTTGGCGCATGGGCAGTCTGATGACCCTTTAAAAATGTGGAGCAAAAGCTGCTGGTGGGAGAAAGGAGGATGGGTATGAGGGTTATGTGGTCCAAAATCTTTGCTAGTGAGACTGGACCGTATGGAAGACGAGTTGGAAACACACTCAAAACAAATTGGGACAGAAAGCTAGGTCTTATGGATGAGCTTTTTTGTTGTGTTCCCTTGCCCTCTGCTCTGAAGACTTTCTGTTTTTAGGTTGCAGCAGCAGTATACCTGTAGAAGGACTGTAATAAGGGTATGTGCACACGTTGAGTATTTGGTTGCAGAAATATCTCCACGATTTCTGCATCTCTTAGCAGAAAAAAACGCAATGGCAAATAAATGGTTTTTGCAGTTTTTTTCAAAGCGTTTTGCACCTGCGTTTTTCTAACTTTTTTTTACTAATGTCATTAGTCTATGGGTGACAAAATGCTGCAAAATTGATGAAAGTAAAAAACGCAGCAGAAAAAGTACAGCCAATATGGATCAAAAATGAATGATCCGTTTCTGATGCGTTTTTTTTAAAAGCTGATCCAGATTTCCAGCTGAAAAAGAGAGAAAACGCACAAAAAAAAGTGGATCAAAAACGCACAGTGTGAACATAGCCTTAGACAGCCACATGTTATAGACAGGGCATGTTTTAGACAAAGTAGGGCCCTGGGAAAAGTTTACAGTGGGGCTCTAAATGTTCACACATTGCATCATCATAAGAGATGAGTGTACTTTTTGAAATTCGTGTTCGGTTTGATTCGCCTAATTTGCCAAACTGTTCAACTAACAGTTCTCCAAACATCAAAACCCCATTCATATTAATAGGACGCAAAATTGGGGGCCTAGAAACATCTTAAAAGGGGCCCAAAAGCTGCCAAACACAACTTAAACTAGTACAGTGGAGCCCCACTGTTTTGGCACAGATATTACTTTACAAGCTTTAGTGCAGCTGTCACACTCACCATGCTTCAGGGCCCGCTCATGAACCTCTGACATCCTCATGACTTCCCTGAGGTTGTCTCAAGTTATACAGTGACAAAATAGCAAAAGCGCAGCACTAAATAAAATAGCAAAAAAGTAAATTAAATGGATGATGCATTTGTGATGCTTTTTTGTAAAGATAGAGGATCCATTTTGGCTACAGAAAATGCAGTCAAAATGAATCTCCTAAGTGGAGCACAAATGGCTGTGGGCATAGGCTAAATATCTCTGATATAAAAGAACATAGATTTTTTTTTTGCCATAAAATAACAAATAAACAATATGGTCCATGTATTTGAACACAGGCATCACGCAAAGCTGATCCGTACACCAGAGATTTGTCCACCTTAACTCCAAGCACTTAAATAAGGCAAGTGAACTGTCTTGTAGGCTAGGGTCAGATTAACGGTAATCAGGGCTTGCGTTAAAAACTTAGAATTTGGCTGAATAAATGTGGTGCTAACTCCATGTTAGCGCCGTGTTAACGCTGCCAATGTTACCCTATGGAGACACGGCCCGTAGCGCGGCTCCAACGTGGCCATCTAATTGAAATGTCGCATTATTTCCTAACACGAGAAAAGACGTTGTTGAAACCGTCTTTTCTTGCATTAGGAAATAACCCGAGATTTCAAACAGATGCTGCGCTAGGGGCCGCATCTCGATAGGTTAACATTGGCAGCGTTAATGCTGTGCTCACCATGGTGGTACCATGCTGCCAAAACTTATGTTTTAAACGCAAGCCCCATTTAGCGTTAATGTGACCCTAGCCTTATAGCTCATTCCAAATCTTGGAGCAGGAGGTAAAGGTACACGCAGTCACACCCAGCTTGTTGGCTGTTCACAAATCCTGGACCCAATATCTGAACCCATTAAAAACACTTCTCAGCAATATACCTGCTGGAGCCTGCTTGTCCAAGTCCTACATCACCAAGGTTTTCCATCTTCCATATTTCATGTCCAGGACCTGTCCAGCTGCCAGTTTAGACAGGTCAAAAGTGTCAGTCTTAATTTTGCTCCTGCTGTTCCCCCTGAGAATCAGGTTTTCTTTGGACCACTATATGGTTCCATTGATATGAGTTTTCTTGGAGGTTTTACAGGTTAGCCTAAATACGTGGCTTAGAACAATCCTTTGTGAAAGACTATAAAAAATTGCATATTGGATGAAGAAAAAATGAATTACACAGGAGTGCACTAGCAATACAAAATTATAACCAGTTGGCACCCTTCGACCTGGTTACAGGTCTTCCTTAAGCAAGGACATATAGTTTTTTTCTTAATCTTTTTTAATTTAACAGTTGTCCAAATTAATTAAAAATGATACCACAATGCTGCATATATAGGTAAATAAGCCATACTGAACCCTCTAATTCCATCCCACCTAGTTCTTCATCCAATCTACTGGTTTTATGTATACCTCATGAGACAGCTGTGGCCAACCACTGGTCTAAATGGTATATGGCAAGAGTTTCACTATCCTTACAGTAACAAACCCCAGACCATGATGGTGGTAAAACTGGATTTTCTTAGATGTAGTGTATACTCATTTATTATAGTCCTGGCATAATAAATAGAACACTAGACAAAGGTCTGTATTAACCTTTGATAAATTTAAGCATAGTAATTAAGCAATCACCATGCAAATAAATAACCCGATTTTGATATTCTTTTAGACTCTCCAGTCAAACTATTGCAGTCACTAGTTCATGACCAAACTCACTTCAGCACTGGTATGTCTACTTTGGAATATTTGACTTACTTAGTGTTATGAATGTAAATTTCTGGTTAAATGTTGGATTCCTATCTGGTATTCAGTAATAAAACCAGTCCAGTGGTATGTTGAATGATCTCTTTGAAGGTTGAGTATGTGTCATTATTTTGATTTGGAAACATCAAGAACGTTTGTTCTTCAATGAATTTCTTTTAACATGAATAAAACATAGACCACAGAACAACAAATCAATAATCTCAAACACTTGAATGATATGAATTGTAAGATGGAAGTACAGATATTTTTCCTGTTGAATAGTTCAATAGGTCTTACTGAAACAGCGGGTTTGTCTTTTTAGACAGACTCAATAGCATGTTTATGATATTTAAGCAAAGTACACTTTATTGTTCTTCTATTACACTTTGTACATCCATCTGGACTCTTTGAACGTATTCCTCTTCACAGAAAGCAAAGTGAGTTCCATGAGATGACCATGTGGCAGTACAAAAGCATGGAATATAGCAGTATTGTTCTCAGAAAATAAAATACTTAGACAACACTATTTTCTATCTTCACTTGAGTCTAATTTAATGAGATTTATTTCCCTTTCGTTGCCTTTGTTAGTTTATTGCCTTTCTTTTTCACTTTTCTTTTTGTTCTTATTAATATTACCGTGTGTTATTACAATAAAACCCTTTTCTATTTTCAATGTATAGTCTCTATACTAAGATCAAAGCATTGAACCAATTCATTTCTCTATAAAATATCTATTTAACCTTCTTTTTTGTTTGTGACCAATTATGAACTATCCACAGGAAGGCCACTCTTATATTGTGTGCATAATATCAATTTATGGACATTTGACTATTATGTGAATATATGTTGAAAGCATACTATTGATGCTTATTAATGTTTATGCCTAACTAGATGGGGGCTTGATGTTATTGCATTGGGAGGTCGGTGGTGTCACGATGAAGTCAGGCTCCGTGGAGCTGGGGGCAGTGGCCTTTCTCCCCCTGTGCACTCTTCCCTCTGTATGATCTCTCCCCTCCTGTGTGCTGTCTCTCTCCCCCTGTGCACTGTTTCTTTACCCTCTGTGTTCTCTTCTTTGGCCTGTCTCCCCCCTGTGCGCTGTCTGTCTGCCCAAGTTTACTTTATTCTCTCCCCTTGTGCTCTCTCTCCTATATGTACCATGCGTTTACAGATGCATTTCCTATAAGGCCCCATGTTAAAAAAGCGCTATGCGTTTTTTTAGCGCACCTTTGACATTGCGTTTTTTTAATTGTTGCCTATGGATCCGTTAACGGATACATTTTTCAACAAATTCTAAGTTGAAAAACTGATGCTGTTAGCGGATCCAAGGCTCATGTGTGACCGTAGCCTATATGCATCATGGTCTCATGCATGCACTTCCTATGGCATGAAAGGGCAATATCAGTATAGGAGATTTTAGAGTTTCCCAATTGATTCCACTCTGAGTTCTTTTCAGGGATTTGCTCTGTTCCATTATTTACTCCATTACATTATACTCGAGTCTTGTATGTGTATTTGGTACTCCTTAAGAGAATTTCTTTTGTAGTATATGTGGTACATGCTGTAATATGTCTATGAGGTGATAAGCTTATCCCATAGTGCACATCTGTTATACCTATCAATATATTGTTTATATCTGATGTATTCCCTATATACTAACTGCCTTTTTGCATTCAAATGAAAAAATAATCCAGCTCTTTCTTTAAAGGGAACCTGACCCCTCCAGATCACCCCCAACCCTATGAATACCTGTCCCTGCACCCTGAGACATCCTTTCTAGCGGTCCTTTTGTGTAAAAAAGGAGTGGGGTAACATTGCCAAAAAGACCTTTATCCACTTGAAAATCTGCGACTTCTTCTCCCTGAATAAGTCGCACAGGGCGTGAGACTGTGAGGCTCTAAGCCCGCCTGAGCGGCTCATTATCACGCCCCGATGGGCGTGATAAATAATCCTTCTCCTCCTCGTCCTGCTGTATGGGCGTAATAGCCGATGTGATGCTATTTGCGTAACATCCGGTCATGGAGAAGTCTTGTACACCCTTTAGGTGTACCGCCAACCTCCCGATGCGCATGCGCGGCTTTTGCTTTACACCTAAAGGGTGTACAGACGTCACCATGACCGGATGTGGCGCAAATAGCGTCACACCGGCTATTACGCCCATACAGCAGGGCGAGGATAAAGATTATTTATCATGCCCATCTGGGCATGATAATGAGCGGCTCAGGCGGGCTTAGAGTCTCACAGGGAATGTCCTGTGAGAGTTATTCAAGGAGAAGAAGTCGCAGATTTGTAAGTGGATAAAGGTCTTTTTGGCAATATTACCCCACTCATTTTTTACACAAAAGGACTGCTAGAAAGGATGTCTCCGGGTGCAGGGACAGGTATTCATAGGGCTGGGGGTGATTTGGAGGGGTCAGGTTCCCTTTAACAGTGATTTATTGCAGATTAATCACCTGCATTATAGTTGCCTTCAAAGTATTCTGCATTAAACCACTGTTAAAAAAAGAGCTGTATTAGTTCTTTATTTGAATTTAAGTATCAGGGCCAGAGCAGTGCCTGATTCCATGCTTCTAACGGTGTGGGAAAGGGACGAATGGTGAACTGGAATTTCATATATAAATTATGTCTTTTTGCATGCTACCACTAATACACGACATAGCGTTTATGGTGAACTTTTGCTCTACATATCCTTGCACATACTCTGACTTGGAACTTGCTATCTGTCTTGCATTTGTGACTGGTGCCCCAAATTTTGCTCCATATTTTGGTGGAGCTATTGTTCATATGAGTAACCGCTCTACTAGCATGTTTTGGTTTTAGTGTTTTTAAATTTTGTCATGTGTCCATATATGTCAATAACCTTTGTATTTTTACATTTACTAGAAGCATATATATTGTTAGTTGGTTGTGTTCCAAATATATGGCAATGATCTTTTTCTATGTTTACTGCTCTTACTTTACATAGCCATGTGAGCTCCCACTTGTTTTACTTGTCTATTGCGGTGCCCTCTACCGTTCTTTATAAAATAAAATCCAGATAAGGGATAAAATGGCACCACTGTAGCAAGAAACTATTCAAATAGACACATCATATCTGCATATATCGTACTTGGTGAATGATTAGACTGGGAAGGTGCACAGCTGAGGATCCTAGCAGTGAGTAAGCGCAGCAATTGAAAACACAAAGGTTCCAGTGGCACTTGTCCAGATAAAAAAACTTCTTTATTTAAGTATCATATACAAAACAGCAAGGCATGCCAACATATTGGCAGTGGAGCCGCTGCATCGCCGCATCACCTTAGCAACCATGATGTGACAGCGGCGTAAGCAGGCATGGAGTAGCTGATTGGTTGGGGTGGCCTTTTTAAAGCGCACTTCCCTCAATGATGACACGCCCAGTGACGCAGGTTATACACTGAAACATGTGTAGGGCTTTCCTAAAGACAGGATTCTGAGGTAATTGTCTCTTGTTGATCACCTGTTGTTTGCTCATTTAGCTTTTGTTAGATAGCAGAGTGTAATTAACATCTCACTGTGTGTGGCTTAGTGGTTGGCTGCTCGGTCCCTCTATATGCAGAGGATTGACAGAGTCTCTGGCTGGATGCAGCTTCACAGTCTCAATGTTAGCCGTAATAGGTGGTTCTTTTATAACCATGGCCCAGAGTAGGAGAGTATAATGAACCCTGCTTCTAGTGGTTTATATTTTTAAACCTTTATTGAATAAATATTATCTATATATAGTTCTTATTGCTATTTAAAATAACCTGTATACAGCATAATGGCATAGATAATTAAATCTGGTAATATATATCAATGTGTACTAAAAATTGTTAATTGCTGGTTGTTTATGTGATCCACTTGATTTATAAATAAATTTGCACTCTCCTAAATATTGGGCTGAAAAGTCGTTCTTTTTGTTAGGTTGTGGTGAATTAAGCGATAAACCCACATAATCCCTACATACCCTGAGTGGTTGCAGTACTTGACAATGGTTATGTCAATGTTAATATACAGGTTGTTTATTTGTTTTTTAATATTGGCAGTGGAGAAAGGGAGCTAAGGGATACAGGCTAGATGACAGCTGTTTCGCATAGTTACGCTTCAATGGATCCACAACCAATTTTTACATGATACTTAAATAAGGAAGGAGTTTTTTATCCAGCTGAGTGCCGTTGGAAATTTGTGTTGTCAACTGATCATTTTCACATAGGCACTTAGCACAGACTATTCATAGTAAGTCTAAAAGAAACATTTTATATATACTGTACATATATCTATTATATAATTGCCGTAGCGACTTCCGTCGGAGCGGCGCTGCTTCCGGTGGCTTGGTTAGCGAGTCCGAGCTGCTTCTCCCGGACTCTGTCCGTGGCCGCGTAGCGGCCACGGCGACTCCCGAAGCAATGCCCGCAAAGCGGGCATTGCGAGTCGTTGCAGCCTCGCGAAGCAATGCCCGCGAAGCGGGCATTGCGAGTCGCTGACACCCACCACTAACCAAGACACAGAAGCCTCTACTACTCTACTGTACACCGCTATAGTATACTACAGTCCCATGCCCATAAGCGCCATGGGACTGTAGTATACCATCGCGCTGTACACTACACTCTCCTGCCGTTCTCTACTACTCTACTGTACACCGCTATAGTATACTACAGTCCCATGCCCATAAGCGCCATGGGACTGTAGTATACCATCGCGCTCTACACTACACTCTCCTGCCGTTCTTACACTAAGCCCCGACCCCCCCATCTATGCCCGCCGCCTATGCCCGCCGCCTATGCCCGCCGCCCCCCATCTATGCCCGCCGCCTATGCCCGCCGCGCCCCGACCCGCCCCATCTATGTCCCCCGCTAAGCCCCGACCCGCCCCATCTATGCCCACCGCTGTCGCTAACACCGACGAACCCCTATACCCTAAGCCCCGACCCGCCCCATCTATGCCCGCCGCTAAACCCCGACCCGCCCCATCTATGCCCGCCCCTGCCGTTCTTACACTAAGCCCCGACCCGCCCCATCTATGCCCGCCGCCTATGCCCGCCGCCTATGCCCGCCGCCGCCCCATCTATGCCCGCCGCCTATGCCCGCCGCGCCCCGACCCGCCCCATCTATGTCCCCCGCTAAGCCCCGACCCACCCCATCTATGCCCACCGCTGTCGCTAACACCGACGAACCCCTATACCCTAAGCCCCGACCCGCCCCATCTATGCCCGCCGCTAAACCCCGACCCGCCCCATCTATGCCCGCCCCATCTATGCCCGCCGCTGTCGCTAACACCGCCGCACCTCTATACCCTAAGCCCCGACCCGCCCCATCTATGCCCGACGCTGTCGCTAACACCGCCGCACCCTATACCCTAAGCCCCGACCCGCCCCATCTATGTCCGCCGCTGTCGCTAACACCGCCGCACCCCTATAGCCTTAGCCCCGACCCGCCCCATCTATGCCCGCCGCTAAACCCCGACCCGCCCCATCTATGCCCGCCGCTGTCGCTAACACCGCCGCACCCCTATACCCTAAGCCCCGACCCGCCCCATCTATGCCCGCCGCTGTCGCTAACACCGCCGCACCCCTATACCCTAAGCCCCGACCCGCCCCATCTATGCCCGCCGCTGTCGCTAACACCGCCGCACCCCTATACCCTAAGCCCGACCCGCCCCATCTATGCCCGCCGCTGTCGCTAACACCGCCGCACCCCACCCGCCGATACCCCTAAACCCCGACGCCTATGCCCTAAGGCACCGCCGCCCCTGACCTCCCGCCGCTCTCCCCTGCCCCTCTCGCTAAAGCCCTACACCCTAAGCCCCCGCAGCTCCCTAACCTAACGCCGCTGTCACCTAAGCTCCTATACCTCTAACCCCCGCCGTGCCCTAGCTAACGTCCCCGTCGATCACTTACATGCCTTCAAGTCATCTGATCGTCCGTCCGATCCACAAGTCCTCCGTCCGGCCAGCCGTCCTCTTCCTCCGGCCCCGGTGGTCTTCTGTATTCTTTCCGCCATCTCCGCCTCTTCGTCCGGCCCCCGGGGGTCTTCTGTCTTCTTTTCGCCATCTCTGCCTCTTCGTCCGGCCCCGGGGATCTTCCACCTCCGACGTCCTCTTCGTTCTCATTCACATACAATGGAACTAAAATCCCCCATTGTATCTCAATCAGATCTGAGGCCCTCTTCTGATTGGTCCATGTATACTGCCCTCAGCCAATCAGAAGAGACCCTCACAACTGACACGCAGTTCTCATTCAGGTCCGACTTCTTTTTCCCCATTCACATACATTACCGGTGTGTCGGCGATTTTATGCCCGCCCATCTGGTTCTATTTCTCGGCCCTAAAATCCAGGACACACCGCTAATGCATCTCTATGGCCAGTCAGCCCGATTTCGGATTGAACGCCGACCAATCAGAATTCGAGCTCACTGCCCATAGACATGCATTAGCGGTGTGTCCGCGATTTTAGGGCCGACTAATAGAACCAGGTGCCCGGCTATAAAATCGCCGACACACCGGTAATGTATGTTAATGGGGAAAAAATAAGGCGGACCGGAATGAGAACTGCGTCTCACTCTGTCTTAAAAAAAAAAAATAATAAATTAAATAATAAAAATAATCATTTAAAAATAATAATAAAATAATAAATAAATCATTAACAAATAATAAATAATTAAATAAAAATAATATTAAAAAAAAAAAAAAAAAGGTCGGACCTGAATGAGAACTGTCTCTCCGTCTAACCTAAAAAAAATAAATAAATTAAATAATAAAAATAATCATTTAAAAATAATAAAAAAATAATAAATAAATCATTAAAAAATAATAAATAATTAAATAAAAATAATATTAAAAATAAAAATAAAGGTCCGACCTGAATGAGAACTGTCTCTCCGTCTAACTTTAAAAAAATAAATAAATTAAATAATAAAAATAATCATTTAAAAATAATAAAAAAATAATAAATAAATCATTAAAAAATAATAAATAATTAAATAAAAATAATATTAAAAAAAAAAAAAAAAAAGGTCGGACCTGAATGAGAACTGTCTCTCCGTCTAACCTAAAAAAAAAAAATAAATTAAATAATAAAAATAATCATTTAAAAATAATAAAAAAATAATAAATAAATCATTAAAAAATAATAAATAACTTAATAAAAATAATATTAAAAATAAAAAAAAAAAAGGTCGGACCTGAATGAGAACTGTCTCTCCGTCTAACCTAAAAAAAATAAATAAATTAAATAATAAAAATAATCATTTAAAAATAATAAAAAAATAATAAATAAATCATTAAAAAATAATAAATAATTAAATAAAAATAATATTAAAAATAAAAATAAAGGTCCGACCTGAATGAGAACTGTCTCTCCGTCTAACTTTAAAAAAATAAATAAATTAAATAATAAAAATAATCATTTAAAAATAATAAAAAAATAATAAATAAATCATTAAAAAATAATAAATAATTAAATAAAAATAATATTAAAAAAAAAAAAAAAAAAGGTCGGACCTGAATGAGAACTCTCTCTCCGTCTAACCTAAAAAAAATAAATAAATTAAATAATAAAAATAATCATTTAAAAATAATAAAAAAATAATAAATAAATCATTAAAAAATAATAAATCATTTAATAAAAATAATATTAAAAAAAAAAAAAAAAGGTCGGACCTGAATGAGAACTGTCCCTCCGTCTAACCTAAAAAAAATATATAAATTAAATAATAAAAATAATCATTTAAAAATAATAAAAAAATAATAAATAAATCATTAAAAAATAATAAATAATTCAATAAAAATAATATTAAAAAAAAAAAAAAAAAAGGTCGGACCTGAATGAGAACTCTCTCTCCCTCTAACCTAAAAAAAATAAATAAATTAAATAATAAAAATAATCATTTAAAAATAATAAAAAAATAATAAAAAAATCATTAAAAAATAATAAATAATTAAATAAAAATAATATTAAAAAAAAAAAAAAAAATGGTCGGACCTGAATGAGAACTCTCTCTCCGTCTAACCTAAAAAAAATAAATAAATTAAATAATAAAAATAATCATTTAAAAATATTAAAAAAAATAATAAAAAAATCATTAAAAAATAATAAATAATTAAATAAAATAATTCGAAACAAATTGAAAAAAGGCGGACCTGAATGAGAACTTTGTCTCCATCTTACTTAAAAAAAAAAAAATAAATAAATAATAAAAAAATTTTTTTTAAAATAATTAAAAAATAATACAAAAATAATCATACCAAAAAAAAACAAAATTCTAATTTTACAAATAATTATCTAAATTTCAATAATAAAATAAAAAATTAAAAAAAAAAAAAAATTACATAAATAAATAAATAATTACAAATAATTAATTAAATAATTTAAAAATAAGATACAGAAATAATAATAAAAAAATTAAAAATAATAATTAAAAAAATATTATAAAAAATTTTACGATTATTAACAATTATTTAAAAAAAAAAAAAAAAAAAAAAAAATTTAAAAAATAAAAAAAATTAAAAATAATTATATCCAAATAATAAAAATAAAAAAACATACTAATCCAAAAAAAATTATAAACATTTTAATAATCACAAAAATTATTAAAAAAATATTATTAAATAATAACAAACAAAACCAAAAAATTTATAAAAAAAAATCATAAAAAAAAAAAAAAAAAAAAAAAAAAAAAAAACACACACAGTCGTTGCTATTACGCTATTTATTAACGCGACTCGCTGATTGACAGTTTACAGTCCCGTCGAATTATGGCTCTGAGCCGAGTCGTCTGCCCGCTGCAACGAGCGGCTCGCCCATAACATCGCCTCTTTTCTCTATTTCTCTCCATAGGAAGGCGCCGTCCAATCACAATCGCCGCGCCTTTTTTGAAATTACATAGCGACCAATGACATTCATGGCGCCAGCTTTCTGAAGTTGCCGCCCTCCAATCAGATAAGCCCGCTTATTTATCGCGCGAAATTTGAATCTTCTACCTCTTTGAATCCTCTTTGTGGGAGAACGAGAACCTATCGCTGGACTATCTGTTGGAGTATTTTTCTGCCGAGAAATCCATCCTTCCTGAGGGTCTTTCGAGGACAACGAGAAGCTACCGCTGGACCGTCTGTTGGACAACATTTGAGCCGAGATATCCATCCATCGTGCGGGACGTCGGGAAGCAAGCGCCGGATCGGGATCTGCGATTGATCAGCTAAGATATCCTTTGGACAATCTACCTTTTCACATCAGAAGCTATATTCCTGATGCTGACTTTTATTTTCACCTCTTTTTTACTATCTTTCTTTTTCACCACTTTTACTATTTTGCGCCATGCAGCGCCAATCGCCGCTGCATGGAGCGTCCGCCACTGTTCGGACACTTCGCCGCTGCAAGCGCCGACTTCTGCGCTACAAGCGCAAACTTCGGCGCTTCTAGCGGCCTCCGCGGTCTATGAGACCGCTGTGTCCGAACATCCATTCACGCGCCGCCCGTACAACTCGCCGCTCTAAGATGGCGGACGCGAAATCTTCATTCATAAAATGGCGCTAGACTTCACCCGCCGTGTGATTGGCCAGCGGAATCTTCATAGACATGGCGCCGTCAATCCGGTTGGTCGGCGCTATTGTCTGAAGATGCCGCTGTCCTATCACAATTCAGCGGGGCGGAGCTATAGACTTCCACTCTCCCGAACGCCGTGTCCGAAAATCGCTCCAGGGGCTCGGCAAGGAAAGTTCCGTGCTTTTTCAAAATTCCCGCCGCGATTCTGATTGGTTCTTCTTTATGGCGCTTTGATTCCGATTGGTCGCCGCTCAGCGGGGACTTCGAAATTTTTCTGCCCGAGCGCCTGGTACGATTTTGGATATGCCGTTCGGCCGCCTGGAAGTTTGTAGCTCCGCCTCGCTGAGTTGTGATTGGACAGCGGCATCTTCACACAATTGCGCCGACCAACCGGATTCACGGCGCCATGTGTATGAAGATTACGCTGCCCAATCACACGGCGGCTGAAGTCTAGCGCCATTTTATGAATGAAGATTTCCCCTCGCCATCTTAGAGCGGGAAATTTGAATTTGTGAACTATGAACAAGTACACATGCTGTTTTCACAGTACATTCTCACATCAGACTATATATTCCTAATGCCTATGCTTATATTAACCCTTTCTTTTTACACATTATATATCAGCTACATTTATCCATAGTGCCCTCTTCTTTTCATACTTGATTAACCCCTTCTATTCCACTTCTCCTCTATTTGCTATCTGACTATGTACAGCACTAAGGCCATTGTAATATTAACCCCTTCTATTCTATTACTGCTACACTCCCTATCTCACTATGTTCTCTACTACGGCCATTTTAATTTTAACCCTTTCTATTCTATTCGTGCTACACTATCTATCTCACTATGTGCTGTACTACGGCCATTTTAATATTAACCCTTTCTATTCTATTAGTGCTACACTGCCTATCTCACTATGTGCTGTACTACAGCCATTTTAATATTAACCCTTTCTATTCTATTAGTGCTACACTGCCTATCTCACTATGTGCTGTACTACGGCCATTTTAATATTAACCCTTTGTATTCTCTTTGTGCTACACTCCCTATCTCACTATGTGCTGTACTACGGCCATTTAAATATTAACCCTTTCTATTATATTAGTCCTACACTGCGTATCTCAATATCTGCTGTACTACGGCCATTTTAATATTAACCCTTTCTATTCTATTAGTCCTACACTGCCTATCTCACTATGTGCTGTAGTACGGCCATTTTAATATTAACCCTTTCTATTCTATTACTCCTACACTGCCTATCTCATTATGTGCTGTACTACGCCCATTTTAATATTAACCCTTTCTATTCTATTAGTCCTACACTGCCTATCTCACTATGTGCTGTAGTATGTCCTTTTTTATATGAACCCTTTCTATTCTATTACTGCTACACTGCCTATCTCGCTATCTGCTGTACTACGCCCATTATTATATCAACCCTTTCTATTGTATTAGTGCTACTCTGCCTATCTCACTATGTGCTGTACTACGGCCATTTTAATATTAACCCTTTCTATTCTATTCGTGCTACACTGTCTATCTCACTATGTGCTGTACTACGGCCATTTTAATATTAACCCTTTGTATTCTCTTTGTGCTACACTGCCTATCTCACTATGTGCTGTACTACGGCCATTTTAATATTAACCCTTTCTATTCTATTAGTCCTACACTGCCTATCTCACTATGTGCTGTACTACGGCCTTTTTTATATGAACCCTTTCTATTGTATTAGTGCTACTCTGCCTATCTCACTATCTGCTGTACTACGGCCATTTTAATATTAACCCTTTTGTATTCTATTACTGCTACACTGCCTATCTCACTATCTGCTGTACTACGGCCATTTTAATATTAACCCCTTCTATTCTATTAGTGCTACACTGCCTATCTCACTATGTACTGTACTACGGCCATTTAAATATTAACCCTTTCTATTATATTAGTCCTACACTGCGTATCTCACTATGTGCTGTACTACGGCCTTTTTTATAGTAATCCCTTCTATTCTATTAGTGCTACACAGCCTTTCTCAATATGTTGCTGTACTACGCCCTTTTTTATATGAACCCTTTCTATTCTATTAGTGCTACACTGCCTATCTCACTATGTGCTGTACTACGGCCTTTTTTATAGTAATCCCTTCTATTCTATTAGTCCTACACTGCCTATCTCACTATGTGCTGTACTACGGCCTTTTTTATATGAACCCTTTCTATTCTATTACTGCTACACTGCCTATCTCACTATGTGCTGTACTACGGCCATTTTAATATTAACCCTTTGTATTCTCTTTGTGCTACACTGCCTATCTCACTATGTCCTGTACTACGGCCATTTTAATATTAACCCTTTCTATTCTATTAGTCCTACACTGCGTATCTCACTATCTGCTGTACTACGGCCTTTTTTATAGTAACCCCTTCTATTCTATTAGTGCCACACTGCGTATCTCACTATCTGCTCTACTAAGGACATTTTTACATTCACCTCTTCTATGCCTTTTCTATTTTAGTTGCACCATGACTATTTCATAGGGTTTAAACTCATACATTAACCCCTTCTATTCTGTTTCCTATTCAATTACTGTGTCACTATCTGCTGGACATCTGTGCTTTTACAATTTCAACACACATGGCCAGAAAAAAACCCATCTGCTGCGATTGCCGATTAAACCTTCCACTTGCTGCGCTGTTGCGGGAATACCCATACAAACTATAGGAATACTTGCGGCAGGTGCGCCAAGTTCATTTTTTTTTGGAGCAACACTTGACGCAACTGCTAAATCGGACCGGCCGCAAGTCCCCTTATGGTTTCTATAGGGATTACTGCTACCGCACTGCAACTGCAATGTTCATGTGGCTATCGCAGCAGATGCTTTTTTTTCAATGCATCTACCGCAATTTTATCTAAACAGTTGATGTGAAAGGGCTATAAGGCAATTTGGACATTAACCCGTTCTATTGTATTTCTGCCCCCCTTGCTATCTCAGTATGTGGTACACTAAGGCTATTTATTCATTTTCCTCTTCTATGCCATTTGCCATTTTGTTTTCCAACACTATGTTTTATATGGTTCGAAATGCTACTTAAACCCCCTACTTTCAGTTTGCTATTCACTAACTGTGTTACTAGGTGCTGTACTCAGGGCATTTGCAATTTAAACTCTTCTATACTATTTGAAATTTATTTTTACATCCACAAACTTTTATAGGATGTAAGTCCTACATTAACGTCTTCTATTGTTTTGACTATTCACTGTCTATGTCACTATGTGGTATACTATGGCATTTAATTACAATATACTTTAAAACTAATTTTATTTTTATTAATCGTCCAGTATTTTTTATGCCTGCCAATGCTATATTAACTACTTACTGGCTCTTTGACTTTTTCTTTTGGAGTTAGGAGTCAGTCATCACACGGTTACGAGTACGTTAACCCATTATATGTCAATTTTTTTTATTTTTCTTAGTAATGCCTCTGTTGCACTACTACCTGTCTTATTTTTAACACTTTGGGTAATGCTACCTGCACAGTTGACATCAGCGGTTATTTGAAATTGCACTAGATGTCCTGACACAATTGCATCCGCTTGCTTTGCTGCATTGCCACCGCATAACTGCTGCACTTGCAGTGTCGTTCCGCTAATCCCCATTGTACGTATAGGGGAACTTGCCACAGCTCCCGCCACCATAAAAAGCGTGGTCAATCATCTTTTTTTTTCCATACAGGACCTGCTACAAGTGCAAAATCCAAATTGCTGCACCTACTGCAAATAAATACATACTGACTATTATGCCGATTAGAATGAGTATATGGGGATTCACGTAAACGCTTGCAAGTCCTGCAGTTATTTCTGTGGCTATGTGCCACATGCACCAGATGCTGTTTTTCCAATGCTTATGATGCTATTTGAAATTAATGCTCATGTCAAAGTCTCTGTCATTCCAGTAGGATATTCACTACTTTTACATACATAATATTTTACACTCTATTACTGACTGGGTACCCTTTCACACGTCCATTCTATATGCACATTTACATACTTTTATAACATGGCCTAAGATTTTAATTTTAAACTCGATTTCTCCATACCCGTCACCAGGGCTGTAGTTGCGTAACGTTACACTACATCATCGCATTTACGTTACTTTTTACATTGATCTGACTCTTACAATATCTCATACGCAAGTTGCCTTATTTCTTTTTTCAGCCTGCTTTGTCACATTCTGCCATTTCATACTTCACGTTTAGCCCGCTGTTTCCCTATTTCCACCAACAAAAAAAAAAACCACTACTTCTGATATAATACCAAAACCTTTAGTTCTTGGTAAAATTTACCGTAACTCATTTTTTTTTTCAACACCTTATCAAACAACAACCTTGCTGGTGGTTATGCAAAAATTAATGTCATTCAGATTCTATTAACTTTTTTATTACAATGTTGAAAATTTGCTTTGATACCGTGTATCGCAAAGGCTCATTACATCCATTTTTTTTGCTTTCACGGCACTTTAAGGAATTTGAAACACACTCATTGCCATTCAATACTCCATACAGTTAACATCATTACATCTTTCTTTGTTACTTTAAATAAGTCTATCATTTCATTATCACGGGTTTTGGAAAACCATACTTTAGTTTTATTGTTTTTGTCTGTTTACACAGTTATTATTCATTGTTTCCTTAACTAACACACTCTAGCTCATTTTGGATTTGATTCGCTGACTATTCTTTGTAAGATGAGTTCTCCAACACAAAATATCACTCTTGCCAAGGAGGCTGCATCTACACCGAAGAAGAAGCGTGCAGAGGAGACTTTGGGAAAACAGAGACGCCGTCGGTTAGATAAAGATAAGGCTGCTAAAGCTAAACGAATTGCAGAGGAGAGTTTGGAAGAGAACGTGTTCGTTTAGATCTGCGTAAGGCTGCTAAGGAGAAACGTACTGCAAAGGAGACTTCAGAAGGAGGCGTCTTCGCTTAGATACTATAAGGCTGCTAAGGCAAAACGCCTTGTTTGAAGAGACCTTACAAAGGAGCGTATTGGCTTAGATCGTGTTTAAGGCTGCTTACACCAAACGTCTGAAAATGAGACTTCTGCAGAGAGACGTATTCGGTTAGATAGGGCTAAGGCTGCTAAACTCAAACGGTTTGGTAAACTCTCTTCCCCCACTGAGGACGTTTTTCGTTGGATGCTGCAAACACCGTTTTACATCCACGTATTTCGGGAGTGTCTTCTGAAAAAACAAGCCAACAAATGCAAACAAGACCATGACTGCACGTTTCCACATGCAAACAAACAAAAATTCCAGTCACTGAAGAACCGTCTGACACAGATGATACTCCTGCCTCTTCGTGTACTGACATTTTACCAAGTGGAACTGCCTTTAATAACTCCCATTACCTCTATGGAAATCAAAAAAGGAAAGGTTCGCAAGGTGTCTGTGCGTATGCGCAAGAAGGGTGTGGAGGAAGAGTTCGGGGAAAAAAGACAACTTCCCTTGGACAAGGAAAAGTCTGCTTTGAAAACACCCCTTTTTAATAAAGTCTTTAGAAGGAAGGACAGAACGATTAGGCAAAAATCTATCACTCTGCCTCAACGACGCAAACAGAAAAAGTTAATGCCTGCAGGAGATCCGTCTGATCCTCAGGGCTGCTGCCACCTCTTCGTTGATCCTCAGACTGCTGCCACCTCTTCGTCTGATCCTCAGACTGCTGCCACCTTTTCATCTGATCCTCAGACTGCTGCCACCTCTTTGTTGATGCTCAGACTCCTGCCACTCTTGTCTGATCCTCAGACTGCTGCCACCTCTTCATCTGATGCTCTGACTGCTGCCACCCTTTGTCTGATGCTCAGACTCCTGCCCACCTCTTTTCTACTATCTTGACTACAACCTGAACAGCCTTTACTGCATCGCAAGGCCACATCTAAACGAAAACACTGTGCTGAGGAGACGACCATACAGCAAACAGTGTAAAATTTTGAGGCTTTAAAAAGGACAAGGTACAGATGCGTCAAGATACAGAATCTCCTACATCTAGACAAGTCCACTTGGCCCATTTGGCTGCATTACGTCGTGAAGAACGTCAAACTTCTTCTTCCACTTCTATATTGCAACAGCAGAACGGAATTTATATTCCACCTTCTTCATTTATTGAATGTTTGGAATCTACATCCCTTCCACCGTCTCATTTATGTAGGATTACATAATAAATTTCTACGTTCATTCTATTCATCTCTCCTACATGAAA
Source organism: Allobates femoralis (assembly GCA_033576535.1). Classification (NCBI taxonomy): domain Eukaryota; kingdom Metazoa; phylum Chordata; class Amphibia; order Anura; family Aromobatidae; genus Allobates; species Allobates femoralis. The sequence continues at coordinate 393,287,945 of JARQOC010000004.1, read as the reverse complement.
GGGATTTATTGATCAGGATCATGTTATTGCAGAACATTTCTGTGGTTTCATGAATGTAAATATGTGAACATTGTGAGGCTCGACATTTTACTGGCTGAACGACCATCAGATCAACAGTTTACTCTTTGTTGCCACAAGGGAAAAGTAAAGGTACCATTACCGCAATACCCGCACGTCTTCCAACGCCTGCTGAAAGGAGAGAGTGAGTACAGTCAAAATTTGATGGAGAATATAAGGAGCATTAATAGTTCTTTTGCTTTTGCCTCCATGGGTGCCCATGTTTCTCTACCTCCTGGACATGGACCATACTGCTTTCGTATTCATGGGCAAATTTTTCATCGCACTGGAACACTGCATCCTGCTCAAGATCAAACTCAGCATATGCACAACTGTACATTTTAGATATCTAAGCGCTACTGACCAACGGCTACAGTCTCCAGAAAATGTTAAATGTAATTCTACTTTAATGAGTATCATTGCTCTTCAATTGGATAATATTAATCCCTTTGTTTCGGCCTACAAAATGCTACGTCAAGTTGAAGTAGAAGAGAACAGAAGGCAAGAGAACATGGCACAAAAATGCCAAATATTATCATGGCCATTAAACAAGACAGACAGCAAGACCTAGACGCTATAAACAATCCTACTGCCAAGAAGTTGCTGTGGTATTGAAAATGCTGATGGAGAGAGCACCATTCAATAGAGAATTTTAATTCATTTGAAACACTGATCCAAATAAACCCCTTGGCCCCAAAAAACACAGCAAAGTCAGTATTCTACACAGCAATTTGATGCATTATCTATCCTTTATTTTTTTCCTCATGGAGAACAAGGCTGGCATGAGGGGATCAAGCATCAAGGCAAAAAGTCAACGCGGATTACACAGCTCCAGTATTACTGCTATTTGCTGTCTGTACGGAAATCAGTTCAATCCTGTCCTGAATGGTGGCAAAACTAAACACAGCAGTACTTAGTGGAGCGTTGTAAAAATCGAGGCTAATCGCTTAAATTTTTATCCGTCATCATCAAAAGGATTTAAAAAGTGGAGGATTATTGCGTACTCAGGAAACATCTTCTGAAACAATCTGTTGACAAAGGTATTCCCATTGGCAAGACGGTCATTTTACCATCTTCTTTTGAAGGCAGTCCCAGAAACATGCAGCAACGCTATCAGGATGCATGGCTATTGTGACTAAATTTGGACGACCCAGATCTTTTTGTAACCATGACCTGTAATCTAAATGGAGGGAGATTACAAAACAATTTAGAGCCATGGCAGCGTGTGGAACATAGACCTGATTTAGTGGCCGTGTCTTCAGAAATTAAATTGGAAGCACTATTAAAAGAAATTAAACTGGATTATTTGGCAAAGTTTGTGCAATGGTTCATGTTATTGAATTCCAAAGCGTGGCCTACCCACGCTCACATTTTGATCATTCTGGATGGCAAATCCAAAACTAAGAACTGAGGTTGAAGTGGATAATATAGTTTGGGCTGAAATCCTGATCCAGAAGAATACCCTCTGCTCCATGACATTGTGATGAAAACACATGATTCATGGACCCTGTGGTCAACACAACACCCAATTCTCCATGTATGGATCTTGGCAAGTTGTAAGAAAGGTTTTCCTAAAGATTTCCACCAAGAACACTCATAGCTAAGGATGCATACCCTACTTATCAAAGGGAAAGGAAGGATCATCGTTTCAAATACGTTCAAAGATGATTGATAATTCTTGGGTTGTTCCCTATAACCTTACCTACTATTAACATACAAGTGTCATATTAATGTTGAGGTATGTGCTTCCATTCAAAGTGTTAAAATACCTCTTCAAATTATGTCTACAAAGGACATGATAAAGCCAATCTTGAATTTGCCAAACTAATATCCACCATGATGAAACACATCAATTCATGGATTCAAGATACGTCAGTGCCCCGGAGGCAGCTTGGCGAATATTTGCTTACCCGATGCATAGACAATCGCACTCCATTATTCGCCTTGCTGAAACATCTCCCACATTCTCAACCGCTTTATTTTCATGAGGTGACTCTGTTGACGACATCAGTTCCACAATGCACAAGAAAATCTACTCTGATGGGTACTTTGAGCTGAATGAGAGTGACCCGCATGCTCATGATTACTTTACCGCCAAATTCCAGAGCACTATGTTTGGAAAGAAGGTGCATGGGAAGTTAGAAAGCGAGGAGGTTCTTCAGTGATTGGAAGAATGTATACTGTCAGTATGAAAGATCAAGAACGGTACTATTTAAGGTTGTTGTTACTGCATGTCAAAGGAGCAAACAAGTTTTGACAACATTAAGATGTTAATGAAGTGACATACCCAACTTTCAAGAGGCAGCATTAGCTCTTGGATTGCTCTTCGATGGGCACTGTTTGGAGAAATACTTTATTGGATGCCTGTGTTCTCAACATGCCTGCACAGCTTCGTGATATGTTGCATATATATGTATTTTGGTCCTCCAGCTCATCCATTGGAGTTGTGGAAAGAATTTAAAGAAGACTTTATCCAAGACTACTGCCATGCATATCACTCCAACACTGAGGAGTGTGGAATTGTGAAGGATTTGCTATGACTGATGTCCAAACTATTCTAAAAATTTATGGCAAAACTTTTACTTGATTTTAATCTACCACGACCAAAAAGAAAGCCATACATCGCTCCAGTATACAACAAGGATGATGAGTTAAGAAGAGCTCAGCAAATGAAAGCTCTTTAAATGAACACCAACTTTTGGCCTATGATGCGATCAATCAAGCTTTATACGATAGAAGTGGACAACCTAATGCTTTTTCATTGACAGGTCCAGGTGGCAGTGGCAAAACATATCTGTATGATTTATTAATTCATGAAACTAAGAGGAGAAGGCGAAATTGTCTCACCTGCAGCCAGTACAGGGATTGCAGCTAACTTACTGCAAGGAGGTGAACTATCCATTCGCTTTACGGAATACCAATTCCAATCAATGAAACTTCCGTTTCAAGGATTAAAAATGATACAGATGCTGCACAACATTTGAAAAAGTCCAAACTTTTCATTATTGACGAGTCCACTCTCTTATCTAAATATGCATTGCATTGTGAGAAACTTTTACGTGATGTCATGACAACAGATATCTCCAAGAAAAATAAAACACCTTTTGGAGGGAAAAGTCATTGTTCTGGGAGGAGACTTTCGACAGTGTCTGCCTATCATTCCACATTTGGTACAAGAACAGACATTATAGAGAGTTGTATTAAATACTCACGACAATGGCAGCTTTTCACTCAATTGCCACTCTTCAACAATTTTGCGCTCCATTGATCCTGATTATAGCCGTTGGGTTTCTTCAACTGGGAAATGGTGAATTGTCTAATGATTTCAACCTTGGAGATGATACCATTGAAATCCCACAAGACATGATCTGCACTGGCTCAATCATTCTTGCTATATTTGGTGAAAAACATTGTCATTGATGTAGATAACAATGAAAGCATTCGAATTGCTGCATCACATGGCCATTCTTTGCCCTAAAATGACCATGTGGATATGGTGAACCCCTAAGGTCATGGATTGCATTGCTGGTGAATACACTGAATACTTTAGTGGTGATTCCATTGATCCTGATGAGACTGAAGATCCAGATCAATATCAGTGGAATTTTTGAATTCATCACACCAACGGGAATGCCTTCTCATCGCCTCAAATTAAAAATCGGTACCATTGTCATGCTTTTGCGCAACTTTAACAGCAGAAAAGGTTTTGCAATGGGACTCGCTTGATTGTCATTGCTTTGTTTGACAATCTGATTCAAGCAAAAGTCATTATGGGTTGCAGAAGGAAATGTGGTGTTTATTCCAAGGATTGATTTATCTCCATCAGAGGACTGGATTACCTTTCAAGTTAAGACGTCGACAATTTCCCTTGAAGCTGCTTTTGCCATGACCATCAACAAATCCAAGCCAAACATTGGAGAAAGTAGGATTTTTTTGCCGAACTGTTTTTGGACATGGACAGTTATATGTGGCTTTTTCACGAGTGAAAAGAAGATGTAATGTTAAGGTTGAAAGTGCTGGATACACCATTCAAGGAAAGTTGGTGCCTAATTCTGAAAAAGTCTTTACTAAAAATATTGTCTATAAGAATATTTTACCTTAAATTCTTTAGATATATATTACACTTTCTATACATGATGGATATAAACAATGAAAGCATTCACATTGCTGCATCACATGACAATCTTTGCCCTAAAAAATGTCCATGTGGGAAATGGGTGAACTCTCAGGTTATGGATTGCATTGCTGGTGAATACACTCAGTACATTAGTGATGATTCCATTCAGACTGAAGATTCAGACCAATATCCAGTGGAATTTTTAAATTCACTCACACCAATGAGAATGCCCTTATCATCGCCTCAAATTACACATTGGTACCATTGTCATGCTTTTCCGCACCTTTAACAGCATAAAAGGTGTTTGCAATGGGAATCGCTTCATTGTGATCACTTTGTTTGACAATCTCATTCAAGCAAAAGTCAGTTCTGGGTCTGCAGAAGGAATTGTGTTGTTTATTTCAAGGATTGATTTATCTCCATCATAGACTGCCTTACATTTTAAGTTAACACATCGACAATTTCCCATGAAGTCTACTTTTCCCATGACCATCAACAAATCCCAAGGCCAAATACTGGAGAAAGTAGGGATTTTTTGCCCCACAATTCATTTTTGGACATGGGACAGTTATATGTGGCTTTTTCATGAGTGAAAAGAAGATGTATTGTTAAGGTGAAAGTACTGCATACACCCATTCAAGGAAAGTTGCTGCCTCATTCTGAAAAAGTCTTTACAAAAAATATTCTCTAAAGAATTTATAATAAAATATTCTTATAGATATATATTACAGTTACATACCTGATGGATATAACAATGAAAGCATTCACATTGCTGCATCACATGACAATCTTTGTCCTAAAAATGTCCATGTGGAAATGGTGAACTCTCAGGTTATGGATTGCATTGCTGGTGAATACACTGAGTACATTAGTGATGATTCCATTCAGACTGAAGATTCAGACCAACATCCAGTGGAATTTTTAAATTCACTCACACCAATGGGAATGCCTTATCATCGCCTCAAATTACACATTGGTACCATTGTCATGGTTTTGCGCACCTTTAACAGCATAAAAGGTCTTTGCAATGTGAATCGCTTCATTGTGATCACTTTGTTTGAGAATCTTATTCAAGCAAAAGTCAGTTCTGGGTCTGCAGAAGGAAATGTGTTGTTTATTTCAAGGATTGATTTATCTCCATCAGAGACTGGCTTACCTTTTAACTTAACACATTGACAATTTACCGTGAAGTCTACTTTTCCATGACCATCAACAAATCCCAAGGCCAAACAGTGGAGAAAGTAGGGATTTTTTGCCCCACAACCCGTTTTTGGACATGGACAGTTATATGTGGCTTTTTCACAAGTGAAAAGAAGATGTATTGTTAAGGTGAAAGTACTGCATACACCCATTCAAGGAAAGTTGCTGCCTCTTTCAGAAAAAAGTCTTTACAAAAAATATTGTCTATAAGAATATTTTATTTTAAATTCTTTAGATATATCCATCATGTATATAAATGTAATATATAAACAATGAAAGCATTCACATTGCTGCATCACATGACAATCTTTGTCCTAAAAATGTCCATGTGGAAATGGTGAACTCTCAGGTTATGGATTGCATTGCTGATGAATACACTGAGTACATTAGTGATGATTCCATTCAGACTGAAGATTCAGACCAATATCCAGTGGAATTTTTACATTCACTCACACCAATGGGAATGCCTTATCATCGCCTCAAATTACACATTGGTACCATTGTCATGGTTTTGCGCACCTTTAACAGCATAAAAGGTCTTTGCAATGGGAATCGCTTCATTGTGATCACTTTGTTTGAGATTCTTATTCAAGCAAAAGTCAGTTCTGGGTCTGCAGAAGGAAATGTGGTGTTTATTTCAAGGATTGATTTATCTCCATCAGAGACTGCCTTACTTTTAACTTAACACATTGACAATTTACTGTGAAGTCTACTTTTCCCATGACCATCAACAAATCCCAAGGCCAAACAGTGGAGAAAGTAGGGATTTTTTTGCCCACAACCCGTTTTTGGACATGGACAGTTATATGTGGCTTTTTCACGAGTGAAAAGAAGATGTATTGTTAAGGTGAAAGTACTGCATACACCCATTCAAGGAAAGTTGCTGCCTCATTCAGAAAAAGTCTTTACAAAAAATATTGCCTTAAGAATATTTTATTTTAAATTCTTTCGATATATATTACATTTACATACCTGATGGATATAACAATGAAAGCATTCACATTGCTGCATCACATGACAATCTTTGTCCTAAAAATGTCCATGTGGAAATGGTGAACTCTCAGGTTATGGATTGCATTGTTGATGAATACACTGAGTACATTAGTGATGATTCCATTCTGACTGAAGATTCAGACCAATATCCAGTGGAATTTTTACATTCACTCACACCAATGGGAATGCCTTATCATCGCCTCAAATTACACATTGGTAGCATTGTCATGATTTTGCACACCTTTAACAGCATAAAAGGTCTTTGCAATGGGAATCGCTTCATTCTCATCACTTTGTTTGACAATCTCATTCAAGCAAAAGTCATTACTGGGTCTGCAGAAGGAAATGTGGTGTTTATTCCAAAGATTTATTTATCTCCATCAGACACTGCCTTACCTTTCAAGTTAAGACGTCAACAATTTCCCGTGAAGTCTACTTTTTCCATGACCATCAACAAATCCCAAGCCAATACACTGAAGAAAGTATGGATTTTTTTGTCACAAACAGTTTTTGGACATGGACAGTTTTATGTGGATTTTTCACGAGTGAAAATACGATGCAATGTTAAGGTGAAAGTGTTGGATACACCCATTCAAGTCAAATTGCTGCCAGTAGTGAAATACTCTTTACTACAAATATTCTCTCTAATAATATTTTATTTAAAATTCTTTAGATACATATTAGATTTAAATACATATTTACTTTCTAATTAAATATAAATATTACAATAAATTAGTTTAGTCATAGATGTATAGCAATAAAAAAAAAAAAAATATTATTTGTTATACAAAAGATATTAAAATTAGTTCTTATATATACAATAGTTATTTAAGAAATATAGTCATTAGTGTACATTTTCAATTACAATATAGTATAGAGAAATATTTTATTTTAAATTCTTTATATGCATATTACATTTTGATACATAATTATTTTCTAATTAAACAAAAATATTACCATAAAATAGTTTAGCCATAGATCTAAAGTACTAAAAAAAAAATAAAAATTACTTTACCCATAGCTGTATAGGAATTGACCAAAAAAATTATAAAAAAATTGTTTAAAAATAGATGTATAGCAATAGAAATAATCCAACATACCAAACAAATTACTTTAGTTTTAGATAAAGACATTATAATTAGTTATTAGATATTAAATACGTCTTTAAGAAATATAGTCCTTAGTTTTGCTTTTCACTGAAAATATAGTGTATAAAAATATTTTACTTTCAATTATTTACATACATATTCTATTTAGATACATACTTTCTAATTAAACACAAATATTACAATTATTTAATTTAGCTATAGATGTAGAAGAATAGAAATAGACAAAAATACCAAAAATATTAATTTCGTTATAAAGATATTATAAATAGGTTTTAGATATAAAATAGTTATTTAAAATATATTGTTCTTACTTTTTTAGCTTTTAAAATTTCTTTTTAAATTTCATTGTATATGTATATAAACACACATTTTGTAGTAGATTGTAGATGTGTATCATCTAAATGCTTGCATTTAGTGATAATAACCTGAAGCTCCAGCAGGATAGCTGCTGCGAGATTTTATTTTCTTTTTACACAGGGTCAGGTTTTTGTCAACAGCTAAGGCTGCCTTCACATTTGCAGATGCATCTGCAGCGTTTTGAAAATGCATCTGCATGCACATGGTAGACCCTAGCTTTATAATGGGACGCACGGTGTCTGCAGATGCTTGCAGGCAGCCGTGCACACACATTTACTCCTATATGTGATCTGTGCGCAGGCGGATGCCTGCATACAAATCACACACTCCCACCCTCACCAGGGATGCAACATGTCGTGTCCCTGCTGCGGAGGAGAGTCTGTGATCTGTACCCAAGCATCTGCCTGCGCAGAGATCACATATAGCAGTGAATGGTTGTGCTCGGCTGTCTGGAAGCATCTGCAGACACTGTGCGTCCCATTATAAAGATAGGGTTTACCGTCTGCATGCAGATGCATCTGCAAAATGGTGCAGATGCATCTGCAAGTTTGAAGGCAGCATTAGAGACGGGTGGGACAGCTGTTCACACACATCTCTATCTTGAAGTGTGTTCTGTACATATAAATACATACATACATATAGGTACATATTTAGACACATAGGGAAAGAATAGACATTTTCATTTTAAATCTGACTTATTCTGCTATTTGTGGAATTTATAGTGTGAACACATCAATTTTGACACTTGCTGTCTAATGGTGACCTACAGCACTCTTACTGTAAGTTGCATGAAATGTTAATGCAATTTGTGCTTTACTTGCAGTAGTTGCGGCACATGTGCTTTCAACAGTTTCAACTGCCAAAATCACAGTTAGCTTTGATTTTTAGTGGTTGCATTTAGTCAACCTGTTAAAGCTGTGCTTGCCGTATTTACTACAAGCTAATTGCAAGTTCCATATACATTACATGTTACTTGCTAAAAGTGAGCTGTAGGTAGGTCCTTTGGTGCAAAGTGCAGAAATTGTATTTGGTTATTCTACACCTTCTGCAAATAGCCAAAAAATATCTGCTTTAAAAGGAGTCTAACTATTAATTATTAGGGGTAGAGTAGAGTAGGTCCCACCAGTTGTAAGGCTACCTTCCCGTGGTTGGTGGGGAAACATGTACTGGCTCAATCATAGATTATTAATATTCATATATAAATTGAATATATGTAGTCTGTACAAAACATCAGTGCCAGTATCTGTACGAAAAGCCTTGCCTTAGAATCATGACATGTACTACACTGATATATACCATATAAACATTGGTAGTTGATAGATAGATATCATGTCTTATGTGCATTATTGTCAGATTTGAATGAATAATGTATATATGCATGCTACATTCCCGATTCTTTACAATTGAGCCGCCATCTATCATGGAATAATTGGATTATTAGTTAAAAATCTAATTTAATAAACTATACACCAGTTCTAGAATCCCGATGCAATCGCATCGGGCTCACAGCTAGTATATATATATACACATATACATACACACAGTATATATATGCATATATAAATATACACAGAAACAGTGATGTATTCTGGGGTACAAAGACTTCATGGGGGCATTGGACACCCTCAACATACCTCCTTTCTTTAACCATGGCTGTCCTTAGTCATAGTGACACCTTGGTGGCATGATGCATGCAATCACATATAAAACACAGTAAAAACATTATAAAAAAATGATTTTCCTTCATGCTTTGCGTCAGCTCAACCTTGATCTTAGGCTAAGATCACATATGTAGTTATAATTTCAAATCCTGATCCGGTTTTGAGCTTTTAAAAAGCAGGAAACGCTCCTCATAGGAGCCCATTATAAAAACCGGATTGCATTACATGCAATCCGGTTACCTCATCCGGCTCTGCAGCCTGCGTGAAAAATCATGCAGGCTGCAGTTTTAGGAGCGGTTCTAAGCCCCGCCATGCGGTAGTAACCGCATTGCTCAGGATGTTTAATCCTGAGCAATGTGTTTACCGTATACTTTGCTTATCCCGGCTGCTGCTGGGATAAGCAAAGTGTTAATACTGTCAAAAAAGCTTTAATATTAATAATAAATGTACCCATCATGTCTCTAGGGGGTGCCCACCCTAGAGACATGCTACCTCCTCAGGTGGGCATATAATGTGTTAATATCTTATGTACAGTAAGCCGGCTTCTGTCGGCTCTGTACAATTTTCTGAATGAAGCCGCGGCTTCACTGACAGCTGCGCACATACTATACGTAATGTACTGTCCGAGGTCCTGTAGGCATTTACAGTAGATCCATGGCGCTGCGCAGCCATGTTCCTTGACAAAAGACAGTCAGCAGCCCAGTAAGTGTCACTTTGATACAATCAGGATCTGTGATCTGATGTTATGCTTGTTGCATTGGTGTTAGGCCAAACCGGGTGTGTGTTGTCCCCAAATTCTGTAATGTGTGTGTCGATAGCTAATTTTGTTTTCCATTTACATACAGATATTTGGCCACAGGGGAGTCCTACGCTTCCCTTCACTACCAGTTCCGGATTGGCCGGTCGAGCCTCAGCACGATTGTCCCGGAGACTTGTGAGGTCTTATGGTCTAAGCTGCAGCCTCTCGTCATGCCTGCACCCACTCGCCAAACATGGAGGGAAAGTGCCATCCGGTTTCACCAACTAGCCCAGTATCCAAACTGCATTGGCGCCCTGGATGGCAAGCATATCAGAATACGCAAACCATCACATGGTGGCTCAAATTTACTACAACTATGAAAGGTTTTACTCAATCATCCTCATGGCCATTGCTGATCCCCAGGCCCATTTCATCGCGGTGAACATAGGGGCATATGGCAGGATCAACAACTCTCAAGTCTTCAAGGACAGTGCCATGAGTCAAGCATTATATAGAGGCCGATTTCAGATCCTCCCACCGTGCCCTTTGCCTGGCACCACTGCTCCCTGTTTGCCCTTGGTGTTGGTGGCTGATGAGGCCTTCCAGCTTCATATCAACTTAATGAAGCCATATGCCAGCTACACACTCAGGCCTGCCCGGAGTAACTTCAACATGCGGTTAAGCCGAGAATGCCAATATGTTGAGTGTGTGTTTGGCATATTGGTTTCAAAGTGGAGAGTGCTGCTGACCACCATCCTGTTACACCCTCAGAATGTGGACAGCATGGTCAAGGCGTGCGTGTGCCTCCACAATAATGTCAGTAGACAAGAGCCCATAAACCTGGACCCATATGATTGGGACTCCCCTTTAGTAGGGCTTCAACAGGCCAATGTGCGGTGCACCCCTGCAGCTATGGAGGTGCGGGATTATGTCGCACACTTCATGACTGACATGGGGCGGCATACTACTCATTAATGGCTTTTGTTGTCATCTGTGTCTATGTTTTGCCAAATGAGCTTGTTTTATTTGAGTCCAAATTTTCCGGCTTTTATTGGGGCATCAAATTACAGATGGTGCAGGGAGGGGGGTTGAGCTGAAGGTGCAACGGACCGTTTCGAGGTACTCCTCTTCCACGGGCTCCAGTACCTCGAAACGATCCGTTGCACCTTCAGCACAACCCCCCCCTCCTGCACCATCTGTAATTTGATGCACCAATAAAAGCCGGAAAATTTGGACCTAATCCGTGTGCCGCTACTTTCTACAATTGCCAAGAATTTTTTCTTTAGCAGAGCACCGGATTCCAGACACCGCCGACTTCAGCAAGGAAACTGCAGCAGGTCAGTGCCCGGTTCACTCTTCATAATAATTGTTGTTTTATTTGAGTGTTTATAATCAAATTTGTAACCACATGTAACACACCGGTTGGGTGTTATTTCTTTACACTTGATATGTTGAATATGTAAGCACTTTGCCTTTATTTTATAAAAAATATATTTATGTACTAAATATGTGTTGGTCATGTATGTGTAAGCTTTTTTTCCTGATACACAAACTGCAAAGTCAATGGCTGGTTTCACACTGCAGTTTGTTAACTGTTCTTGTTCCATCCGGTTTTGTTGTGAAAAGCTGGAGTGGCTAACAAACACAGAACAGGTGTGAATCTGTCAATTATAGATTTTAGCTGCAAGTTCCTCACCTGGTTTTGCCACACAAATCGGATGAAACCAGATCAGGATCCAAAATGCAGTGTCACACCAGCCAAACACATGTTTATTGTCCTTAGTTCAAAAATATGTGGGATTTACAATTGTCAGACTACATTCTTAGTGTGGTTACAATTCACTTAGGAACATATTTCTCCTTGGTGTGGTATGTTGATTACATGTATGTGCTTGGTTTGGTCTGCCTCATGTGCTCATGATTGTCACATAAACCACCACCAAAGGTTACAGATGTAACTGTACTATCTTACGAAACAGACAAATGCACCATACAGGGACCTCTATGTGTTGTTATCTTATTAAAGTCAAGCACATCCCCTTCAAATATAATTGTTCCTTATGTTGTGTGTGTCCAATGTTGGCCACACTGTTCTTTGGTGGAACACTAACATAATGTAATTAATATATATGGATTCTGGAAAAAATTAAAACGCTCAACATGAGCTCAAACTGAACTGGACAAACATCATCATAATCTCACAAGGTCAGACACCACATCCAAAATAAAACAAAAATATGGTCTAGCCAACAGTGGCTCAATGTTGACCTAAATTGACAAATGTTATTGTTCAAACCAAATCCAGGACAATTCCTCATCACAGACAATAGTTACATTTAAAGATATTTTAACACAGTAATTCACTACTAATTGTGCCATTTCTACCCTGAAATCATACTTATTTTGCCCATCAAGGGTCATGAGGTCAGAAATAAAAGACCCCATGAATTGCTGCTATTCGCTTAGCAGGGTAATGGTGTCCATAGGCCGAAAATCCTCGATGCAAGTTGATGGAAGTAGTGTGGGCATGCATGGTGTTTTGGAGGCGCTGTAGGCCATCAATTATTAAATTGTCCGCCTCGTCACGGCCAGCATTCCTTCTTCTAGGCCGCGTCACTCGCCCTTGTGGTGCTGCTGCTGCTTGTGGAGGGATGGGCACTGTGGTTGCCATTTGTGTTTGGGTCAGGTTGATCCTTGGGGTGTTACCGGCTCTTGGTCCCAACAAACCCTTGATGTTGCCTTTGCCATCTCCAATGCTGCCCTCTTGCTCTAGAGCCTCCATTGTGGTATTGCAGAAGGTTTAAAACATAACAATCCTGGATTTCATCACTTCTAAATATATCCTCTTATGGAGCATAATGGATGAGCAAACTTATGGCCGCCTGTCAATTGTTCTTTGTAGGAACGCCAGTTGTTTGTGATGTTTATATGGTGTGAGCGGCTTAGCAGCAGCACTACTTCGTTAATCAGCCATCTCCCTTACTTCCCGCTTATACCAATCATGCATCGAACTCGAGCATGTGTGCATTTAGTACCTAAATGTTTGAAAACCACAAATAACCCAATTATGTGTATATCTTAGCAACAAGATTATGTCAAACATGTTATTGTGTCAACACTAAATTGGGATGTTCAGCATAAGGCCATACCAATGGTTGGTCCACCAGGCTCATGCTTTTATAGTTGGGGTACAACTTCAAAATATGCTGGTCCAGATCTTGCGGTTCCTCACTGAACTGCTTGGGATGGGCCTGGTCCCATAAGGACTCATGAGGCTGGACTAAATTTATCAGCTTCTCATTATCCACCTTTATGGAAGAAGCGTCCTTCTGTTCTTTTTGCCGGACATGTTTGGCAGTGGCCTAGGTTAAGGAAAAAGAAAAAGTCCTGACCATGTTTGAACTTCAACAAATGTGCTTGCATTCATAGCTAAAAATTAACCTGACAGCCTAGCTACAATGTCATTGTAACAATGTCCTTATGGCAATGTTGTCGATGACACATGTGTAAAGAACAACGATTTATGTGGGCCAGAAATACATAATACATCTGCCTTCTTACCCCAGACGCAGCCATGGATGCCTACTTCCAATGTTTCCCATGGCCTTGTCCTGGCTATGTAAAGGCCTCCTTGTTCTGGTCGTGAATGAAATGTAAGAATCAGGTTAATGTGTACCACAATATCACACATGTTAACACCCATCCCAAACGTGACTGAATATATTTTGAACACATACAAACCTTATGGTGCCTGCCAGATGTTCCTGCCTTCCCATGATGTCTAGAGATGAGTCACCACCCTAATGTTAGAATTCGATTCGATTTGTCGAATTTGAGATTTGTTTGTCGAATGTTTGTCGAATGTTCGACGAACAACGCGAATCCCATTGAAATCAATGGCAGGCTACTGAAAACACATAGAAAACACCTTCAAAGGGCTCCAAAAGCAGCCAAACTACTCAGAATGGACAACAAACACCACAAAAAGTGACAACAATTCAAACACAGTACAAATAGTAACAGGTTAAGTGGCTTAAGTTTTCGACATTAAGTAAAAAGAGGTGGAAGAGTAAAAGGAGAATGAGACACAGGTATGGGCATGTCACACCCTTCTTAAATCATGTAAAACATAGCAAGGGGACTCAAACAAGAATCCTTACTCCATTCAAAGGGTCATACCTACAGCAAAATGGCATCAGTTCTCCCAGACCCAAAATTGCTGAATGGCCCAGCTTGCATGCATGGCACAGGGTGCATTTCAAGGTTAAACCTTGCTCCGCAACTAAACATTTTGTGGAGTATTACAGTAAGAACTACAGAGGTAGGTCAGTGACCTGAATAGGCCTAGTGGGCCGGATCCCCTTGAAGCTCATTCAAGCGCTCCTGTCAATGTTATGCCCCACCACACACAGGTGGAACCACCACGAGTTTTGTGGAGTACTATAGAAAAAACAGAGTGAGACGTCAGAGACCTGTTTAGGCTTAGTAGGCCACATGAAGTTAAAGCTTGTGCAAGTGTTCCCATAAAGTCATGCCCCACCACACACAGGTGGGACCACCATTAGTTTTGTGGAATACTATAGAGAAAACAGAGAGAGACGTCAGAGACCGGTTTAGGCCTAGAAGGCCATATGAAGTCAAAGCTCATGCAAGCATTCCCATAAAGTCATGCCCCACCACACACAGGTGGGACCACCATTAGTTTTGTGGAGTACTACATGAATTCACAGAGAGTTAGGTCAGAGACCTGTTTAGGCCTAGAAGGCCACATGAAGTCAAAGCTTGTGCAAGCGTTCCCATAAAAGTCATGCCCTGCAACACACAGGTTGAACCACAATTAGTTTTGTATAATATTATAGAAAAAACAGAGAGATACGTCAGAGACCTGTTTAGGCCTAGAAGGCCACATGAAGTCAAAGTTCGTGCAAGCGTTCCCATAAAGTCATGCCCGGCCACACACAGGTGGGACCAATATTAGTTTTGTGGAATACTATAGAAAAAACAGAGAGAGACGTCAGAGACCTGTTTAGGCCTAGTAGGCCACATGAAGTAATAGCTTGTGCAAGTGTTCCCATAAAGTCATGCCCCGCCACACACAGGTGGGACCACCATTAGTTTTGTGGAATACTATAGAGAAAACAGAGAGAGACGTCAGAGACCGGTTTAGGCCTAGAAGG
>JARQOC010000004.1:393228092-393272435 GCA_033576535.1 Allobates femoralis | reverse complement strand
TTTAAATTACTAAAAGATTATTTGTAAAAGGAGATATTTAAGCAGGTTGGAAAGTAGTGATCTCTGAGCAACTCCTCCACTTCTTCTTCTGTGCACTTTTTTTATACACACTTTCCTACCACAATAAAACTCATGGCCAGAATGTATGTTTAAACAAAAGAAAAAAACGACAAAAAACTAACTACGGTAAGTAAGGCTAGGGTCACATTTACGTTTTGACCCTAGCCTACCGGATTGCGCTTTAAACTTAGGCTAGGGTCACACTTAAATATAGAATTGCGTTCACCGCATCCAGATACGGATGCGGTGAACGCAATTGGTTTCAGACAACCAGAAATCCGGGAACCGGATTGCTGAAGCTGCAATCCGGTAACCGGATTGCTCTGGATGTGTAATCCGGAGCAATCCGGTTACCAGATAGTTTGCTCATCCCTGCTGCCGCATTACCTGGCTATCAGCTGTCACCCTCCGGTGGCGGATCGTGGCTCCCGGCTCCGGCTTCCATCTTCATCTCTGTCTCTGTCACACAGATGAAGATGGAAGCCAGAGGGTGACAGCTGATAGCCAGGTAATGTATGTGCTCAGCGCTGCATGAGGGGGGCCATCCTGTGAGGGGGGGCCCATCCTTTGTGGGG
The DNA here is from genome assembly GCA_033576535.1 of Allobates femoralis. NCBI lineage: Eukaryota > Metazoa > Chordata > Amphibia > Anura > Aromobatidae > Allobates > Allobates femoralis. Next base: position 393,271,800 of record JARQOC010000004.1, on the reverse strand, counting down.
GGGGGGCGCCGCCATACTGTGAGGGGGGCCTGTATAATGGGCTGGCACTGCTGGGGCTGTATACAATGCTGGGGACCTGCTATATACCACACTGCTGGGGCTGTATATGATGCTGGGGACCTGCTATATACCACACTGCTGGGGCTGTATATGATGCTGGGGACCTGCTATATACCACACTGCTGGGGCTGTATGTGATGCTGGGGACCTGCTATATACCACACTGCTGGGGCTGTATATGATGCTGGGGACCTGCTATATACCACACTGCTGGGGCTGTATATGATGCTGGGGACCTGCTGTATACCACACTGCTGGGGCTGTATATGATGCTGGGGACCTGTTATATACCACACTGCTGGGGCTGTATATGATGCTGGGGACCTGCTATATACCACACTGCTGGGGCTGTATACGATGCTGGGGACCTGCTATATACCACACTGCTGGGGCTGTATACGATGCTGGGGACCTGCTATATACCACACTGCTGGGGCTGTATACGATGCTGGGGACCTGCTGTATACCATCACTGCTGGGGCTGTATACCACACTGCTGGGGGCTGTATACCTGTGCTGGAGTCCACCCTCGGCTTATACGTGAGTCAATACGTTTTCCCAGGTTTTGGGGACAAAAGTAAGGGGTCGGCTTATACACGGGTCGGCTTATACACGAGTATATATGGGTATAATGATCTTACTTTACAGGTATGCGGAGCAAGGGGGGGACCCTGTATACTGATGGGGGTGGCTGGCGGGCGGCCTGTCGTATGACTCGCGTATAAGCCGAGGGGGGGACTTTTCAGCCCTATTTTTGGGCTGAAAAACTCGGCTTATACGCGAGTATATATGGTAAGTTGTCTGCATTCAACAGCTGACACCATATTGTGTATAGAGCTGAGCCAACCTTTCAAGGTTTGGTTTGGGTCACCAAAGTTCCCGGTATTGAGTAAACCTGTTGAGGTTCGGAGTTCGGGTGCTTTATGTTTGCAAAGCACTGAAACGAGCATCGCGTGCAGTGTTTGATTGGCTCGCACTAGGCTTAAAAGCATAGTTTTTGGGTTGTACTGTTTGTCCAAAATTAATTTGAGAAACAAAAAAAAAACGCCCTCCCAGCCTCGGAAGTGTTTTACTTGTGGCTGGCAGTATGTTGGCGGAGAGCTGAACTGCCAATCAGTGAATTTCATTGAGATTTCGGTCAAGTTCAGGGTCACAAATAGTGTGTCAGAAAGTGTGGTTGCACACTTAAAGCGTAACCGCCATTTAAATTTTTATTTCATAATAATGTAGATCAAGTGATTTTCATAAACTTCGCAATATAGTTCATTAGGAAATTCTGTCTGGTTACCATTAATAAAATTCCACAAGGTGTCCCCACTGCACTGTATGTGAAGCTCATTCTGTGTCACATCTGTCTTCACAGCGAATACGGGGCATGTAATCAGATAGTGAGAGGGGGCATGGCCTACACTGTGTGCCTGCAGCTCTCAAGGAGACAATGTGTCAGATTACAGCACAGAGTTGAGCAATGTCAGGATGCAAACTCCTCTACAAGCTTCTCTATTCTGTCATCTGTCTCCACACAGCAGTCTTTGTTAAACCCTTGTCTGCTGGCTCTCCACACAGCTCACTACCAGCCTACTCTTACACACAGTGCTATCAGCTACTGGCCACTCTCACACAGACAGAAAATGCAGCTTTTAAAACACCACAGAAAAATGTGAGAAAATAAGTCATATGGCACAATATGTGATCCGTCATTAACAACCAGTGCAGTATTGTTTTTTTTTTCAATGAAATGACATTTACACTTTAACTTTAAAAAGTTTGCTAATTTCTAATTGTGTATGCAGAGCCCCTAATGTGCCTAAACAGTGAATATTTCTCACAAGTATCCCCATTTTGGTAACTAAACCCATCAAGGAATTTAACTAGATGTTTGGGTGAGCACTTTAAACCCCCAGGTGTTCCACAGACGTTTACAATGTTGAGCTGTGAAAATAAAATAAAATTACATTTTTCCCACAAAGAAAATATTTTCTCACGTTGCTTTTGCACCATTTTGTTTTTATTTTTACAAGGGAAACAGTAGAAAATGGACCATACAATTTGTTGCCAACCTTTCCTTAGTATACCGATATGTAGGTAACACTAAAAGAATATACTATGAAATGATTTTTATTACATATGCTTTTAAAATAACACTGTATCAAGTCTGAAAAATGTGTACAAGGACAACACAACCCTCACCCAACCCCCACAGAAACACAAATATATACAAAAGAGTTGCCAACCGGTTACCCTCAAAAGTACTAGGATTAATTCACCATCCTGACCTAATGTCACTTATCTCAGTCAAAAAAATGTTCAAGGTCAGTTGTCATATTTCTAGAAGTCTAGATTGACTTATAAACTATAGAGGGGAGCTAGCAGGCAGAAAAAATTAGCCATCTATCAAATGATGCAAAAACCCTACACATTTAGCGAACACAGATTATGGTAGCTCACCAGGTGCTGCAGAAATCATTAAAGGGAACCTGTCACCTAGATTTAAGGCCCTACACTATCACTAGCTGTCCCTACACCTTCCTAGCTGCTTCCTATCTATCCCTTTCTGATCTAAAGGGGCCCTATTAACCATCAGAAAAATAACTTTTAACTTACAGAAGTCCCTGAGGCTGGGAACTGGAAAGGCGGACCCACGCTCCATTGTTCCCTCCTAGATGCTGCAGCGCACGCCCCGCTGGGTGGCATTATTCTTTATTCCTCCCCGCCTCCACCATTTGGAATCTCCCGCCCTCTGTACACGTAGTATGCACTGGCTGTGACGTCACATCTGGTGCGGTGCATTATGGGGCCCCTTTAGATCAGAAAGGGATAGATAGGGAGCAGCTAGGAAGGTGTAGGGACAGCTAGTGATGGTGTAGGGCCTTAAATCTAGGTGACAGGTTCCCTTTAATATCATACATGGTTTCAGGAACAAAACTTCTAACCACACGCAGGTGGCTGGTACACAGTTAACATTTGTCTCTGTTTACTGCTTATTTTCACTGTGACGTCAAGGTCAAACGCTTGCCATATTGCTTCTCATTGTTAGGCATATCACCGGGAAGAATTCAAGTCCTGTGAACAAAAACAGTTAAATGATTGACTCTGGGATTGTCAGTTGCAGAAGACAGATATACCAATAGCCAAGGGAGAGGTGAACGAATATAATTTAATCTAGATTTACCCCGTGACATGAAATGGGTTATCAAAAATTCAAAATGTACCCATCAATTTAACATAGCTCCAAGTACCAATACCCAATATGTGTTGGAAAAGTACTGTTTGGGGGCATGGCAGTCCTCGGAAGGGAAGGAGTAGCATTTGACTTTTGGAACACAATATTAGCTGAAATCAATTATGAATGCAATGTTGTGTTTGCAGAATCTCTGATATGCCTAAACAGTTGAAACCCCCTACAAGTGACCCTATTTTGGAAACTACACCCTTCATGGAATTTATCTAGATGTTTGAGGAGAACTTTGAACTCCCAGGTGCTTCACAAAATTTTATAATGTTGAGCCATGAAAATTTAAAAAAAGAAAACATTTTTACCACAAAAATGTTGCTTTAACCCCAAATCTTTCATTTTCACAAGGGTAACAGGAAAAAGTGCTCCATACAATTTTCTTGAAATTCCTCTGGTGTATGCTGATACTCCATGTGTGGTGCAAAACTGTTTGGGGGCACAGCAGGGCTCGGAAGAGAAGGAACAATATTTATCTTTGAAAATTTGCCAAAATTCATAGTGGACTCTGTCATGCCTTTCTTAGAAGTATGTGCATTTAGTTTGCTTGAGACAATATATTGTTTGCTTGTTCAGCGATGACTTATCCCATAGCGCCATCTGTTGACAATGTTCCCATACTACATTAAGTTTACTGCATAGTCTAATTCTGGTCCCTTCAGGCCTATGTATTCCCATGAAGGCCTTGCTCTAGGCTCAGCCCCTTCTCCTCCAGAAGCCATTACAGCCTCATACAAGCTGACATCCTGGTGTGCTGACCCTTCTCTCCCTGGATTTCAGCTTATCTGCATGTTTACCTCAACATAGCACAGTCGGGGAGTTTAATATGCTACTGCCCTCCTAAATGTACAATGTAGCTACACTGTTGTTTATCACCTTATCGTTCTTCTGCCATTATACATATTGTGTATTCGCCGTGTCGTGCAATCACATTGTGTGACCTGTAACAATGTAATGTTTTGCACTTCATATATGCTTATGTTGTACTGAGAATTTCTATTTGTTTTTTCTAGTTTTACACTTAACCTATTAATAAAAGTTGAAAAGGACCCCCAGCATCCATGTCAATGCGTTGATGGGAAAGAGTTTACCTGTCTGTCAACTCGTTCTTCAGGAGTACAGAGCGAGGGTGCCAGAACAGTAAAACGACTGCTATAAACGGGGTCGAAGCACAGACACTGACTTCTAGCAGAGAACAGTCAAGACGCATACAGACACAATGTCAGATATAGGATCTGAAGTTTATGTGACACGCTCCCATGTAAGCGCATCTGCACGGAAGTCTGTGAGCAGCGCTGCAATTGCCATCACCAGGGCGAAGGCGGAAGCCACCAAAGTGAGAGCTGCTTACGCTGATCAGGAGTGGATATTAAAGAAAGAAAAAGCACGTCTGGAAGCCGACCTCGCAAAACTCGCCATAGACACAGAAGCAGCGGCAGCAGAAGCTGAGGTACAGGTTTCAGAAGAAGCAGCACGCTGCGATAGTGAAAGTTTCAGCTTAAAGCTAGGACCTGAACTTAATCATCGTGATATCTCACAATGCACTTCATACTACATGCTACAGCATGCCTCATTAGATGACCAACTACATTCAGCTCCAAGAGAGATGCCGAATCCTGTCATTCAGCCATCAACCTTCATTCATCAATCATCCCACATTAAGCATGAAAGTAATTCTGTTAGGAAATGAATCGGTAGAACGCGCGAAACGCATCAGAGATATCAGCATCGACAACCCGATGGGAGAGACTCAATGAGTGCTATGGCTCCTCAGAAATGATAGAAGAATCCCTCTTCAAAAGGTTGGAAGACTTTCCTATAATCGCTAATAAGAACTTTCACATGCTAAGAGAATTGAGCGACCTCTTAGTAGAACTCCAAGTCGCCAAGAGTGAAGGAGACCTGCCAGGCCTCACATTCCTAGACACAGCCAGAGCCATCAAACCCATAGTGAAGAAACTACCTCACAGTTTGCAAAAGAAATGGTTGAACTGGGGTTCAGATTACAAGCAGCGTCACAACGTGGTGTTTCCTCCATTCCACATCTTTGTAGATTTTGTCCGCCAGCAGGCCAAGATAAGGAACGATCCCAGCTTCAACCTTTCTGCCGTAGATCCTGTCAACCCAAGAGCAAGTAAACTTGTTCCAGTTCGCAACCCCAGAGACTCACCTATCACCGTACACAAAACTAATGTGTCTTCTGCAGACTCTTCACACAAGACCCACAGTACAATAGACCCGGAAAGGGAGTGACCCTTACATAAAAGGCCTCACCCACTACAAGAGTGCAGGAGTTTTAGGGGAAAATCCCTTAAAGACCGTAGACTCTTCCTCAAAGAGAAGAACATATGCTACAGATGTTGCGCACCTACATCCCATTTAGCTAAAGACTGCAAAGCCGGTATTGTTTGTTCGGAGCGTAAGAGCCAAGAGCACAGCACAGCTCTACACCCAAGGCCAGCCCTGCAGACCCCCTCATCCATAGACCGACTTACAGAGCACGGCGGGGAGGAGAAAGACAGTACACCTCCTGAAGTGTCACCCCAGTGCACTCAAGTCTGCGGAGAAGGTCCTATTAACAAATCCTGCTCAAAGATCTGTTTGGTTACAGTTTACCCTATTGGCCACAGAGAAAAGGCGGTTAAACTCTACACTATACTAGATGACCAGAGTAATAGATCACTTGCCAGCTCTGTTTTCTTTGACATCTTTAAAATCGAGGGACTCAGCTCGTCCTACTCACTAAAAACATGCACAGGAGTGAGTGAAGAATCTGGGAGGAGAGCTACAGGTTATCAAATCAAATTCATGGATTTGAAGACATCCTTAGCCCTTCCTACATTAATCGAGTAATTCTATCCCGAAAAATAGAGAAGAAATCCACACTCCAGAAGCAGTACTACATCACCCTCATTTGAGAAGCTAGCGCATCTTATTCCCGCATTCAATCCCCAAGCCAAGTTAGTCCTTTTGCTAGGGAGAGACATCATAAGAGTCCACAAGGTGAGGAAACAGATAAACAGTCCTCATAACTCGCCCTACGCTCAGAAGCTAGACCTGGGATGGGTAGTTATAGGGGACGTTTGCCTCAGAGACGCTCACAAGTCAAACAACGTTTACTCTCTCTACACGAACACGTTGGAGAGTGGCCATCCATCCTTTTTCCTACCCTGCCCCAACAAATTCCTTTGTGAAGGAGAAGCACACCAACTCAGCACAATTAAATGGCAGAGAAGACAACGCCACCGAATTGAAAGTCCTAGACTCATCCACAGTCTCTCTTCCTGTACAACGCAGTCTAGGGTTTAATTGGGACTCAGAGTCTGATGGTTTAACTTTTCAAGTCAACCTAGAGAAAAAACCCTTCACATGATGAGGTGTCCTGTCCACAATCAGCCATTCTGATGACCCATCTCTGCTTACTCCTCCAACTCTCCTTACCCAGAAGTTTAATGTTAGCACGCCGACGTCCAGAAAGTCTAAAGACTTGTACAAATCCCAGAGGAAAAAAGTTCAAATGCTAGCAGACCTGTTTCTGAACTTACTCTATTGCTCTAGTTGAAGTTTATGTGGCATCCCCCAGATACCAGACGGGGAGTGTCAAGCCTTTCTTAGAAATATGTGCATTTAGTTTGCTTGAGACAATATATTGTTTGCTTGTTCAGCGATGACTTATCCCATAGCGCCATCTGTTGACAATGTTCCCATATTGCATTAAGTTTACTGCATAGTCTAATTCTGGTCCCTTCAGGCCTATGTATTCCCATGAGGCCGTGCTCTAGGCTCAGCCCCTTCTCGTCCAGAAGCCATTACAGCCTCATACAAGCTGACATCCTGGTGTGCTGACCCTTGTCTCCCTGGATTTCAGCTTATCTGCATGCTTCCCTCAACATAGCACAGTCGGTGAGTTTAATATGCTACTGCCCACCTAAATGTACACTGTTGTTTATCATCTTATCGTTCTTCTGCCATTATACATATTGTGTATTCGCCGTATCATGCAATCACATTGTGTGACCTGTAACAATGTAATGTTTTGCACTTCATATATGCTTATGTTGTACTGAGAATTTCTATTTGTTTTTTCTAGTTTTACGCTTAACCTGTTAATAAAAGTTGAAAAGGACCCCCAGCATCCATGTCAATGCATTGATGGGAAAGAGTTTACCTGTCTGTCAACTCGTTCTTCAGGAGTACAGAGCGAGGGTGCCAGAACAGACTCTATGTTGTGCTTGCAGAGCCCTTGATGTGCCTAAACAGTGAAATCCCCACACAAGTGTCCCCATTTTGGAATCAAACCCCTCAAATAATTTATCTAGATGTTTGGTGATCATCGTGAACCCCAATGGGAGAAAATTTCATGATGTTAAGACATGAAAATAAAAAAAAAAAAACAAATTTTTCCCACAAAAATGTTTTTTTAGCCACAATTTTTTATTTTCACAAGGGTAAAGGAGATAATTTTTGGGCAATTTTGCCTTAGTATGCCAATATCCGATATGTGGTGGAAAGCTACTGTTTGTGTGCATGTCAGGGCTTGGAAAAGAAGGAGCCTCATTTGACTTTTGGAACGCCAAATTGTTTGGAATCGATAGCGGACACTATATTGTATCTGCAGAGACCATGATGTGCCTAAACAATGGAAAACACATGAGAAGTGACCACATTTTGAAAACTACGTCCTGTAAGGAATCTATCCAGATATTTGTGGAAACCTTGAACCTCAGGTGCTTCACAAAATGTTATAACGTTGACTCAATACCGATGAGAAGAGTAGTGTTGTGATGGCGGTTCGTTATTAATCATATTGAAAGCCATGTAGTAAAAATTATTGTGAGTCTGGAGCACAAGTTAATTACTATGACAAATGTGGCGCCCTGCGGTACAGGTAGCTACAGGAACACCTAGTGCATGGAGGGATTTCTACGTCAGGTGCCCAAACACACAACACCTTCCACCCCAGGCCTGTAGGGGGAGCTACACTTGCTGCCTTATGCAAGATCCCCTATGAATACCGGAGCTGGAGGCAGAGTTAGTTAGTCTGTGCAGTACGGAGCAGTACTGTGAAGACAACCTGGTAGCGGGGCCATGCTAGGCCCGAACCAGAGGACAGACTAGCCAGTGCAAGAACCCGAGAGTGAGGGTCGGAGGCAAAGGTGAGAGAGACAAGTTGGGGGCTGAGGAGCCATACCAGTTCACCCCAGGAAGGAACCCGAACACCAGAGTCTGAGTCTGCTGAGGAGCACTTAGCCAGCAGAAAACACTGGTTTACCAAGGAGACTCCAGTCTCCTGGACCACCTGTATTAGCAACCAACACAAGAGCCAGGCACCGCAAGGGAGAGATAAAGCTAGCGGCAGTCCACAGAAGGTTCTTACCAACCAATATATGGGTGTGAGAGACACAGAAAAGGCCAGGCCAGGTTTTACACAGGTCAGGGCTTCAACAGAAGTAAGACAGTAATGAGGAGGCCTTACAAATTACTCTCTGTGGAAATCCTGAAGTGTTTCCCAACCACCTGGAATGTACCCTGGACAGTGCCGGTTTAACATCAAGTAAAAGTACGGAAAACTACTCCCAGTGTGTGTGTCAGTTCTTACAGCCCTGATCCTGTCCAGCCCAGAGACTGTAGAGACATTCTGCTTGCAGAGCTATCTCCCTGTGCCAAAACCTATTCCCTCATCACTGCCCCAGGGACCCCGCTCCACCTACGGGGAGTGCTACGATCAAGCTGCCTTTCCATCATCCCCGGAAGTCTGCAGCAGTGCTGGTGCCATCACCAGACACCATAGGTGGTGTCACGAACATTACACGTTTATTATTTTATTTTCAACACTTTTCAGCGACCACCAGGGCCACGGACCTGGGCACCGACCACCAGTGACAGCAACTGTTATCAACGCCCAGGATCCGAGTTCCTAAGGCCTTGGGATGGGTCACATAATCTCTGAGAAGAGAAATTCTTGATAATATATAATATGTCAACCATCAGCAGTTTTATACTTACCAACTTTGGAAATCTTTATATTCTTCTTGCTTTGTTAACCTCTGTATTCTTAGTTATAACGCCCCAAATTTTTATTTTCACAAGGATAACAGGAGAAAGTGGACCATCTAGTTTGTTGTGGAATTCCACCTGAGTACCCCAATACTCCATATGTGGTGGAAAACTACTGCTTAGGTGCACGACAGGGCTCTGAAGGGAAGGAGAACACTTTGACATTTGGAACACTAAATTGACTGGAATTATTAACAGACACCATATTGTGCTTGCAGAACTTCTGATGTTGCCTAAACAGTTGATATCCACCACAAATGACATCCAGGAATTTTTCTAGATGCTTTGTAACCTTGAACCCCTAGGTGCTTCATAGAATTTTATAATGCTGAGCCACAAAAAATAAAAAAGAATCACATTTATCAAATAAATTGTTGCTTTAGCCCCAATATTTAGCTTACCTATGGATAAGAGGTGAAAATGAACCAAACAATTTATTGTGCAATTTCATCTGAGTATACCAATATCCCACTTAGTGTGTGTGATATGGTGACTGTCTATAAATAACCTGTATGAATTGCACAGGTGGAAGCATGTTGCGGTATAAACATGAATGTTTCTCTGCGATTTGTATCATTACACAGAAGGGTTAATGCAAGCAGGTATGTGTTTGACTGAACACACATCTCCACCTGTGAGTGTGTCAGGTGATATATTAGGTGACTGGTTCTGAGTCACATGGCCAGTCTTCCAAGGTCCTGGAAGTGAGAGTCAGCCTGTGTGAGGTTACTAGGAGCAGCTGAATGGAACTCAATGAGTGAACGCTGTCAAGACCTCCTGAGAAGAAAATGCCTGCAAACCTTCTTTGTATGGACCTGTGAGTGTATTAATGGTTTTTATATAGACATTTATGTTTGTGATGCAGTATAGCCAATGGCTCATTCCATGAAATGTTGGTCTGCAAAGTCATTTATGGAGCTGTAAATAAACCATATGTATGGTGAAGTAGACCATGTCGCTCCTATCCCTACCTCAAGCGCCAGCAACAGTGAGTGAGTACCCCATTATAGCGAGTGTATAGTGAATGCTATATCACAGGTGTCAAACTACTATTGGTCTTATTTTCCAAAGAAGTAATTTATTCCATCAGTAATGTAGTGGAGAACAGACAACGCGTTTCGGCTTTACAGTAAGGATAAGCCTTCATCAGGTAATAAATTACTTTTTTGGAAAATAAGAAGAATTTGGATGGTGTCTTTCTGGACCTGGGAGCACTCGTCTATACACCAGATAATCCTTTTCTGTGGACACACCTAACAGACTCCGGGCTGGGAGCTCAGTCACTTCTGGGACGTAGCTGCAAACCAGGAGGCAAGCACACTAAAGAGTGGATAAACCAAGTGACCACATAAGGAATTGTTACATGAGAAAATAAAGATATCAAAAGGGTGAGCATAAAACCTATTATCTATCACCATACTTTATAATCAACACTTAGATTTGCGCCCTCTCTTTCTATCTCCCCCACCACCCAGACCCCAGTGCCCAGAGGTCGGACTTCCTTGAAACTACTATTGGGGTACACTGTCAAGTTCCAAAAGGAAGAAGTGATGTTTTGTAACGCAGACTTTGACGGAATTGTTTATGGTGGCCTTGCCACATTTACAGAGCCCTTAAGTGCCGAAACAGTAAAATCCTACCATATGACCCTATTTTGGAAACTACAGCCCTAAAGAAATTTATCTAGAGGTATAGTAAGCCCCTTTTACTCACAGGTATTTCACTGAATTTTATACCGTGAAAATAAAAAAATATATATTTTTCCCACAAAAATATAAAGTTAGCCTCAAATATTTTATTTTCACAAGGGTAACAGGACTCAGGAGTAAAGGACCATATAATTTGTTGTGTAATTTCTCCTGAGTGCGACAATAACCTTATGTGTTGGAAAGCAACTATTTGGGCACACTGGAAAGCAGATTTTCATGGAATTGATTGTGGACACCTTATTGCACTAACATGGCCGTTTAGGTGCTAAAACAGCAGAGACCATCCACAAGGGAGCCTTTATTGGAAATGGCATAGAGCTGCATGATGGCTGCTTTTTAGGAGCGCACAGGAAAATGCTGCAGGCAGCGTTTCCTGTGCGCGAAGGAAAAGTGGCTGCCCAACAGGGTTTCTATGGACCCACATTTCCAGGCAGTGCTTGCCGTTAACGCCGACCGGTTTCAGCGCTGGCTGGAAAGTGGGTCCTTAACCCAGTGTGACCCTAGCCTAAGACAAAAACACAAAAAAAAGATCTTAATAACAGAGATCGGTTTCAGGAGGAAAAAGTGGTGGAGAAAATGGCCCACAGGACAGAGGAATACAGTGAAAAACAGGGTATTTTCTAGCTCATAACAGGTTAACAGATAGAAAAAGACAGGGTAATAGCTTGTACAAAGAAACTCTGCAGGACAAGAATCGCTTTACAAAAAATCAGCAGTAAGGCTGGCTTCACACCACGTTTATTTGCTGTCAGGCTGTGTCCAGTGTTTTGCCGGATGCACCGGACACAGCCTGACAGCTGACAAACAGAACCAGAGGACAAATATGCCCTCCGATCCTGTTTTCTCCCGGATTCGACACTGCGCTGCTGATGCCGCTGTCCAGTGCTGAAATTTCTAAATCGCATATAGCGGGGAGCTAGCCGCAGTTTTGAAATTTCTGACGGGAGCTCTCCCGGTGCTGAATTTCACTGCCATCTGGCCCCATCCGACACCATAGGTATGCTTTAGTACATAATGGGACTGTCAGGTTCACACTGGACAGCCCCGGACCCAAGAAAACATGGTGTAAAGCCGGCCTAACAGGTTATCACTGCAGCACAATCCAGTCAAAAAACCCAGCTTAGCATCTAAGACCTATGATTAGTTACAATGAGCACTCACACTTATCTTAGAGCACAAGATCCTACAGATCCAGAGGGTCACCCCTACATGTTTCGTGCCAATATGGCACTTCCTCAGGGGGTGACAGAACCTAGCATGTGGCTTTTTAAAACACTTAAGACATCATTCATTGGCTACTTCATGTCATATGGGCATTGACAATTTATCACAGGTGATTCTCAATTGTGATTTACCACAAAATGTGTTTCCATACTAATTTAATGTAAAGGTTTCCAATACCAGTGTCAAAGCAAGCTTTAGGACTTTCTATTTTTCCCTCCCATTGTTTTTTTGTTTTTAGTTGTTATTTATCATTTCCTATTTTGTATTTAACACGAGTCTCTATACAAAATAGCTGTTTCCTTTGATTCATATTTTTCAGGAGATTCCACAGTATGTACTTAAAGGGAACCTGTCAGCTGGTTTTAGCCCCCTAAACTATCCCTACCTGACCCTGCACCTTGTTAGATTATCCCTAACCATCCCTGTCTGCCCTAAACCATCCCTGTCTACATGTGTAAATATTGAATATATATACATATGTATATATATATGTAGACCAAAATATATCACATATATATAGTTATAGATATACTTGAAAAAATGCTGCAGCACTCCGTCATTAGATGTATCTTATGCCTTTATTACGGCCACAGGTACCATAGGGCAACGTATCGGGCACAAGCGCCCTTCATCCAATGACATTTTATTTAAAAAAAAAACAAAAAAAAAACAATAGTGCATCGGTTGTTAATTACGGGTCACATAGCAGCATAGTAGCTAAGATAATGATTAGTTATGCCATATCACTGATTTTCACACATTTTTCTCTGGTGTTTCAAAAGCTGCATTTCCTGTCTGTGGGGAGTGGCCAACAGCGCCTTTAAGAGTAGGCTGATAGTGAGCTGTGTGGAGAGCCAGCAGACAAGGATACAACAGAGATTGCTGTGTGGAGACAGATGACATTACAGAGAGTTCAAATTCAGCTCTGTGCTGTAATGTGATACCTTGTCTCCTCATGAGCTGCAGGCACACAGTGTAGGCCATGCCCCCTATCCATTATTCACTGTGAAGACGGCCCTGGAACAGATGGAGATTCACTCACAGTACACTGAGGACATCTTGTGGAAGTTTTATCTGAATGGTAACCAGATATAACTTTCTACTGAACCATTCTATGAAGTTTATTAAAATCACAACCAGTATAGTGGGATCACTGGAGCCTGCATTAACATAAGCAAGGCTTAATTAGGCAGCAGCTGAAAAGTCTCTGAGATTGCTGTGCTTCCAATCTCTATGGTACAGGATAACTAGCTGACTATGGTCACAGACCTAGCGCTTGCCTTCACACTTATTTAGGTAGGGAAGACTCTAAACTAAAGGTATAATTTCTTAAAACTATTTATTACAAATATCAAAAAACGTGGTTTAAAAAGTGTGGGAAGAAGGGAATCAGGAAGGAGGAACAAACAAGCTGGGAGACATATATCATACAGCACAACAACCGCAAATGAGAAGTTCGTTCAGATTGCAGTGGAACTAGCGACAATCGTCTATGGCATCAACTGTTCAGAAGTACTAGGAGAAGGCACTGTATACTGCCAGGACGCCACACAGAAAATTTGAACACAAGCTGCTGTTACAGATTTTATACTCAGAATCTAATATGCTTTTATGTACACACTTTTTAAACCACGTTTTTTGATATTTGTAATAAATAGTTTTAAGAAATTATACCTTTAGTTTAGAGTCTTCCCTTCCTAAATAAGTGTGAAGGCAAGCGCTAGGTCTATAACCATAGTCAGCTGTTTATTAAAATCACTTGCTCTACATTATTATTAAATAAAAATTTAAACAGCGGTTATGCAGTAAAAGTATACATATATATGCATATCTAATATATAAAAGCCGAAGGCCACTTCCAGAAAACCCGAAGGGTACTTCCGTGATGGCCTCCGAACCCATGCTGCTGACGTCACCACTGCGGGGTCCCCCGGCTACAGGGAGCGGCGGAGGAACGTTCCGCTCTCTGAAGTTCTGTCTGCCCTCCAGCCAGTACCATAGCTAGCGGGGGGGCAGGGGGGCCGAGCGCCCCGTGCCACCCGGTATGAGGGGCCCATTGCCCCCACCCCCTGGGGGGCCCAGTGCTGACAGCAGCCGCCCACCGCGCGCCCGGAGAAGTGGGAGGACGGAACTTCCTGTCCGGCAGCTCTGCCCGCCCCTCCTCTCCTCCTACAGCACACGCACGCCGCCTGCGGTGAGTCTGCACCCCCCCCGGCCCTCACATCTGTCTGATAGCACCCCCTCCGGTCCTCACATGGGGGTCCTGGGTGCTGATCTTGCCCAGGGCCCGGAGCACGCCAGCTACGCCTCTGCCCTCCAGCCTCTGCCCTCCAGCCTCCACTATCCCCTCCAGCCTCTGCCCAGCTTCCGCTCTCCCCTCCAGCCTCTGCCCTCCAGCCTCCGCTCTCCCCTCCAGCCTCTCCCCTCCAGCCTCTGGCCACCAGCCTCCGCTCTCCCCTCCAGCCTCTGCTCTCCCCTCCAGCCTCTGCCCTCCCCTCCAGCCTCCGCTCTCCCCTCCAGCCTCCGCTCTCCCCTCCAGCCTCCGCTCTTCACTCCAGCCTCCGCTCTCCCCTCCAGCCTCTGCCCTCCAGCCTCCGCTCTCCCCTCCGGCCTCCGCTCTCCCCTCCAGCCTCTACCTTCCAGCCTCCGCTCTCCCCTCCAGCCTCTGCCCTCCAGCCTCCGCTCTCCCCTCCAGCCTCTCCCCTCCAGCCTCTCCCCTTCAGCCTCCGCTCTCCCCTCCAGCCTCCGCTTTCCCCTCCAGCCTCCGCTCTCCCCTCCAGCCTCTGCCCTCCAGCCTCCGCTCTCCCCTCCAGCCTCTCCCCTCCAGCCTCTGCCCTCCAGCCTCCGCTCTCCCATCCAGCCTCCGTTCTCCCCTCCAGCCTCCCCTCTGCCCTCCAGCCTCTGCCCTCCAGCCTCTGCTTTCCAGCCTCCGCTCTCCCCTCCAGCCTCTAGTCCCCCAGCCTCTGCCCTCCAGCCTCCCCCCTCCAGCCTCCGCTCTCCCCTCCAGCCTCCCCTCTCCCCTCCAGCCTCCCCTCTCCCCTCCAGCCTCCGCTCTCCCCTCCAGCCTCCGCTCTCCCCTCCAGCCTCTGCCTTCCAGCCTCCGCTCTCCCCTCCAGCCTCAGCTCTCCCCTCTAGCCTCCACTCTCCCCTCCAGCATCTGCCCTCCAGCCTCCGCTCTCCCCTCCAGCCTCTCCCCTCCAGCCTCTGCCCTCCAGCCTCCGCTCTCCCCTCCAGCCTCTGCCCTCCAGCCTCCGCTCTCCCCTCCAGGCTCTCCCCTCCAGCCTCCGCTCTCCCCTCCAGCCTCCGCTCTCCCCTCCAGCCTCTGCCCTTCAGCCTCTGCCGTCCAGCCTCCGCTCTCCCCTCCAGCCTCTCCCCTCCCCCCTCCAGCCTCTGCCTTTCAGCCTCTGCCCTCCAGCCTCCGCTCTCCCCTCCAGCCTCTGCCCTCCAGCCTCTCCCCTCCAGCCTCCGCTCTCCCCTCCAGCCTCTGCCCTCCAGCCTCTGCCCTTTAGCCTCCGCTCTCCCCTCCAGCCTCTGCCCTCCAGCCTCCGCCCTCCCTCGAGACTTTGCCCTCCAGCCTCCGCTCTCCCCTCCAGCCTTCCCCTCCAGCCTCCGCTCTCCCCTCCAGCCTCCGCTCTCCCCTCCAGCCTCTGCCCTCCAGCCTCCGCTCTCCCCTCCAGCTCTGCCCTCTCAGCCCCCACTCTCCCCTCCAGCCTCTGCCCTCCAGCCTCCAGCCTCTGCCCTCCAGCCTCCGCTCTCCCCTCCAGCCTCTCCCCTCCAGCCTCCGCTCTCCCCTCCAGCCTCTGCCCTCCAGCCTCTGCCCTTTAGCCTCTGCTCTCCCCTCCAGCCTCTGCCCTCCCCTCGAGACTTTGTCTTCCAGCTTCCGCTCTCCCCTCCAGCCTTCCCCTCCAGCCTCTGCTTTCCCCTCCAGCCTCCGCTCTCCCCTCCAGCCTCCGCCCTCCAGCCTCTGCTCTCCCCTCCAGCTTCTGCCCTCCAGCCTCCGCTCTCCACTCCAGCCTTTCCCCTCCAGCCTCCACTCTCCCCTCCAGCCTCTGCCCTCCAGCCTCCAGCCTCTGCCCTCCAGCCTCCGCTCTCCCCTCCAGCCTCTGCCCTCCAGCCTCTGCCCTCCAGCCTCCACTCTCCCCTCCAGCCTCTTTCCTCCAGCCTCTACCCTCCAGCCTCCGCTCTCCCCTCCAGCCTTTCCCCTCCAGCCTCTGCTCTCCCCTCCAGCCTCCGCTCTCCCCTCCAGCCTCCGCCCTCCCCTCCAGCCTCCGCTCTCCCCTCCAGACTCCGCTCTCCCCTCCAGCCTCCGCTCTCCCCTCCAGCCTCTGTGCTCCAGCCTCTGCCCTCTAGCCTCCACTCTCGCCTCCAGCCTCTGCCCTCCAGCCTCCGCTCTCCCCTCCAGCCTCTCCCCTCCAGCCTTTGCCCTCCAGCCGCCGCTCTCCCCTCCAGCCTCTCTCCTCCAGCCTCTGCCCTCCAGCCTCCGCTCTCCCCTCCAGGCTCTCCCCTCCAGCCTCCGCTCTCCCCTCCAGCCTCCGCTCTCCCCTCCAGCCTCTGCCCTCCAGCCCCTGCTCTCCCCTCCAGCCTTTCCCCTCCAGCCCCCGCTCTCCCCTCCAGCCTCCGCTCTCCCCTCCAGCCTCCCCTCTCCCCTCCAGCCTCCGCTCTCCCCTCCAGCCTCTGCCCTCCAGCCTCTGCCCTCCAGCCTCCGCTCTCCCCTCTCCCCTCCAGCCTTTCCCTCCAGCCTCCGCTCTCCCCTCCAGCCTCTCCCCTCCAGCCTCTCCCCTCCAGCCTCCGCTCTCCCTTCCAGCCTCCGCTCTCCCCTCCAGCCTCTGCCCTCCAGCCTCCGCTCTGCCCTCCAGCCTCTGCCTTCCCCTCCAGCCTCTGCCTTCCAGCCTCCGCTCTGCCTTCCAGCCTCCGCTCTCCCCTCCAGCCTCCACTCTCCCCTCCAGCCTCCGCTCTCCCTTCCAGCCTCTGCCCTCCAGCCTCCGCTCTCCCCTCCAGCCTCTGCCCTCCAGCCTCTGCCCTCCAGCCTTTCCCCTCCAGCCTCTCCCCTCCAGCCTTTCCCCTCCAGCCTCTGTATGTGTATGCTAACCACTCTGCCCATGCCGCTGTGCTGACCAATCTCACCGCACTCACTGCTAACCACTGAGCCACCGCACTCACTGCTAACCACTGAGCCACCGCACTCACTGCTAACCACTGAGCCACCGTACTCACTGCTAACCACTGAGCCACCGCACTCACTGCTAACCACTGAGCCACCGCACTCACTGCTAACCACTGAGCCACCGTATACTCTGCTACCCACTGAGCCACCTGTATACACACAATTCATTTCACCGCACTCCCATAACTATTACTAAATAAACTATATATGGATTCTAGACTACCCGATTCTTTAGAATCGGGCCGCCATCTATATAATATAAATATATATATATATATATATATATACTAGAAAAAAGTACTAGAAAAAAGTAGAAAAAAGTACTCTGCAGCACACAGCTACTACCAATGATGTACATGTGCTAACAAGCTATATATACCTGAGAAAAAAGTTTAAAAACTTACGTTTTTTCAAAAAACTCAAAAATCTTATCTTTTTATTTCTGAAGTTCTTGGTACACACATTGGCCAATGTCTGTTTGCTCACCGACTGCGACAAAGTGACTTCAGGTCCGATGAGTCCTACGCTGATATCCCTATCCTCCTTGTCCGCTCCCCCACTTCTCAGTGGGCAGACACCACCTCGACCCTAGATCACCTGTGGTCAATGAGGGTGCAGATTGCAGTAAGGAGCCAGCAACTCCATAAAATACAAAAGAAAAAAAAAAAAAAACTGCACAGCACACTCAGACAATGTGAACTGGTGCCAGCAGTGACGCTGGATATAAACTAGAAAAAAGTACTCTGCAGCACACAGCTACTACCAATGATGTACATGTGCTAACAAGCTATATATACCTGAGAAAAAAGTTTAAAAACTTACGTTTTTTCAAAAAACTCAAAAATCTTATCTTTTTATTTTTTATTTTTTTTTTTTTTTGTATATATATATATATATATATATATACTTAAAAGTATATATATTTATATATATATATATATACAAACACACACATGTAGACATATATAAATAAAAAACACGTGCTCACACTCGCATATACATATATGTATACTTTTAAGTATATATATATATATATCTCAGATTTATGTACACACACATATATAAAATGCATAACTATATATGTATATTTGAACACAGAACGGGCAGATTTTAGCAAGACAAAAGTTTTATCGCCTGGTCATATAGGCACCCAATCCTAGGTTACCTCCTCACCTGTGATCAGTAAATGATCAGGTAATTAGTGGGTGTGTCTAAAAAGAAGCCCAGCACCCCAGACTTTCACTTGAACTGCAACTTGAGCTCTGACAACATGCCAAAAATCCATCCTGCGACCAAAGCCTTGATTATCAAGAGACTGAAGACCAGGTCCACTGCAGAGGCGGCTGGCACCGTTATTGTGTCTCAGCAGCAAGTACAAAGAATTAAAAAGAGACTGGAAATGTGTTTGACAAGCCCAGGTCCGGCAGAGCCCGCAAGACACCAGTTCAGGAGGAACATTTCTTGGTTAGAAAATCCAAAGCAAGCCCCTCTTCCACTGCAGCAAAGCTCCAACAGTCCTGGTCACCTCATGTCCCTGTGTCAACTAGAACAGTTTGTAGGATTCTGTCTTGAAATGGCCTCCATGGTCGAATAAGTGCCCAGAAGACAGCACTAAACAAAAGGCAAATAAAAAAAATGTGTGGCATTTGCAAAGTCCCACAGCCTGCTAAACAGATGGATGCTGGAAAGGTGGCAGAAGGTGGATTTCTCTGATGAATCTTCAGTGAAATTACACCACAGCCGCCACAAATACTGCAGGAGACCTACTGGAGCGAATATGAATCCAAAATACACCCAGAAAACAGTTAAATTTGGTGGTGGAAAGATCATGGTCTGGGGTTACAGTCAGTATGGGGGTGTGTGAAACACAATAGCCTAAAATATTAAGAAGTATTAACTACCTCTTACATTCCAAATCATAAAAGGGGTCAAATTTTGCAGCAGGATGGTGCTCCATCTCATACATCCATCTCTACAACAAGGTCGTCCAGGCAAAAACGATCAAGGTGCTTAAGGACTGGCCAGCCCAGTCACCAGACATGAACATCATTGAGTATGTTTGGGCTAGGATGAAAGAGGAAGCTTGGAAGACAAAACCAAAGAATCTAGATGAACTCTGGGAGGCGTGTAAGACTGCATTCTTTGCTATTCCTGATGAATTCATTAATAAATTGAATGAATCTTTGCTGAACCGCATGGATGCAGTCCTTCAAGCTCATGGAAGTCACACAAAATATTAAATATGACTCTCATAGCACCACAACTTCATTCACCAATGTTATGCAACATATATTTGTATTTTAAGTTAATTTTTTATTTGAAAATAACATTACTTTCTGTGGGCGACAAAACTTTTGTCTTGCCAAAATCTGACCATTCTGTGTTCATTAAATGATCAATATTTCAGCATTGATGCCAATTTATTTTCTTATGCAAATGGAGTCCGTGGAGCCTCGATTTAGAGTCTCAAACATGGGACTAGCCAGATATCCCTCCAGGGAAGGACCTAGCCCTGGGGTGGAATCCTTGCGGAGACCACCATAACCACCATATTAAGTGGCCCTTTTAATCAATATCCCAGTCAGATATGAGTTAATGATATGACAAGGAAATTATCAGAGCCAGGTATCCATCCACAGACAGCTGTTTCGGGGTATTGCCCCTCATCAGTGTGGAGTAGGATTCTGGCTAGGTGGGAGCAATGCCTGGTAGACCAACATCACAAAGCACTCACTGATCTCAGGGAGACCTTTCAAGGAAAACACTGCGGGCAGCCGGCTAAAGCAATTACGGCATCAAGATATCGACACTTTGTAACAGCAAAAGTTCATATGTTGTAAATGCTCAAGTGTATACAGGAAGAAACCCTGGAGAAAGACCAGAAAAAATCATGGTATGCGAGTTGTTCTCCATTTGACTCATGGACTAAAAGGACAAAATGTTACATGTGACAAATTTTTCACATCCTATTAACTGGGCCAGATGTTGTGAAAAAGACAACTTACCATGCTGGGTACTATAAGGAAAAACAAGCCAGAACTGCCACAAGGTATCCTTAGTAAAAGAGATGTGTATAGCTCTAGTATTTACTTTACCGAAGATTAAAACGTTGTGTCTTACGTTCCCAAAAAAAAATAATATGTAATTCTAATTAGCACAATGTACCATGACAATGCAATAAGTAATCAAGAAGACAGAAAGCCGGACATGATATTAGATTATGATGCCATAAAAGGGGCAGTTGAAACACTAGTTTAAGCAATATCAACATACACATGCAAATGCAAAACTAATTGTTGGCCCATGATAA
Organism: Allobates femoralis; assembly: GCA_033576535.1. Taxonomy (NCBI): domain Eukaryota; kingdom Metazoa; phylum Chordata; class Amphibia; order Anura; family Aromobatidae; genus Allobates; species Allobates femoralis. Next base: position 393,251,044 of record JARQOC010000004.1, on the reverse strand, counting down.
TATTTTACAACATTCTGGATGTTTCGGCATGCAACACATTTTTTTATGGAGAGAAATCAACCCCAACTGGAACGGAAATAAGCTGAATAAAAAATAATTTTTATTGAAGACATAGGAAAATCCCTAGATAGGCCCTATATCGAAGCCAGAAAAGTAACCCCCAGATGTGAAGGAGCAGCAGCCATTGTGAAGAGCGTCCAGCAGCATGCTCAAGAAAGCGACTCCACAGCATCCACCAGCACAGCTACCAGCCAAAGAAGGAAGAGATGTAGCTTCTGTCCATCTTCTTGTCACAATAAACCAAATCTGACATGTGCTGGGCGTGCAAAATATCTATGTAAAGGACATGTGTTTTATTATTGTGTTCAATGTAAAAATGCATGAACCTGTTCACCCTTTTTTAGAGATAAAAACGAAAAATTTAAGTTTTCATGATTTTTCATTTGTTGTTTTATAACATAGTAGATGGCGGCCCGATTCAAAAGAATCGGGTAGTCTAGAATCCATATATAGTTTATTTACTAATAGTTACGGGAGTGCAGTGAAATGAATTGTGTGTATACAGGTGGCTTTGTGGGTAGCAGAGTATACAGGCGGCTCTGTGGGTAGCAGAGTATACGGTGGCTCAATGGTTAGCACTGCGCGGTGGCTCAGTGTTTAGCACTGCGCGGTTGCTCAGTGGTTAGCACAGCATGGCGGCTCAGTGGTTAGCACTGCGCGGTGGCTCAGTGGATAGCAGTGAGTGTGGTGGAAGTGGTCAGCGCGGTCCGCGCAAAGCCGTGGGCAGAGTGGGCAATGCAGTCCCGTGGGCAGAGTGGTCAGTGAAGTGCCGTGGGCAGAGTGGTCAGCGCAGTGCCGTGGGCAGAGTGGTGAGCACAGTGCCGTGGGCAGAGTGGTGAGCACAGTGCCGTGAGCAGAGTGGTGTGCGCAGTGCTGTGGGCAGAGTGGTCAGTGCAGTGCCGTGGGCAGAGTGGTCAGCGCAGCGCCGTGGGGAGAGTGGTCAGCGCAGCGCTGTGGGCAGAGTGGTCAGCGCAGTGCCATGGGCAGAGTGGTGAGCGCAGCACCATGGGCAGAGTGGTGAGCGCAGCGCCGTGGGCAGAGTGGTGAGTGCAGCATCGTGGGCATGTTGGTCAGCGCAGTGCCGTGGGCAGAGTGGTCAGTGCAGTGCCGTGGGCAGAGTGGTCAGCGCAGTGCCGTGGGCAGAGTGGTGAGTGCAGTGCCGTGGGCAGAGTGGTGAGTGTAGTGCCGTGGGCAGAGTGCTGAGTGCAGTGTCGTGGGCAGAGTGGTCAGCGCAGCACCATGGGCAGAGTGGTGAGTGCAGTGCCGTGGGCAGCGTGGTGTTTGCAGTGCCGTGGGCAGAGTGGTCAGCGCACACACACACACATACACACTCCGCTATACTTACCACCGGCCTTGTGTCTTCCCCCCACCTGGATCCTCAGTCGACATGTCGCCGTCCCCGGATGACTGGATCCAATATGGCGCCTAGGAAGTCTCGCAAGACTTCCTGGACGCCATCTTTGAGAAAGTATGTCACCGCCCCCGGACGACTGGATCCAATATGGCATCCGGGAAGTCTCGGGAAGTTCGGGGGGCGGCGACATGTCGACTGAGGATGCAGGCGGCGGATGCAGGCCCGGTGGTAAGGTGTGTGTGTGTATGTGTATGTGTGTGTGTGTGTGTGTGTGTGTGTGTGTGATCTTGCCTCACCCTCAACGGGTGTAGAGCTCTGGTGACGTCACCAGACAAAGTGATGGAAGTGGCGGACAAAGTGACGGAAGTGCCTTCGGCTTTTATATATTAGATGTTTACACAAAGTTATATTTAGTTAGATTTCATGTTACACTAATAGAAATCTAAAGCATGTCTGTTATTTGTGCGCAGAATGCTATAAAGCGAACATAATTGCATATAGCACTTGTAACCTTTTTCTGAAAAAAATAAATAAAAATTAAGTTTTAATTTCATTTTTCATTTCATTATGATCAACCATGTTCACATACAGTTTAATAATGAAATAGGTATTCAAATAAAACACAGTAGCTAAAATCAACATTTTTATAGGTCGGGTATATTGACCCGAAACAGTACAAGTGTATATAGTACAGTTAATACGATCAGAACAACAGGGTTAAAGGGAAGCTGTCAGCTAGTTCAGACCCCCTAGCCTATCAATACCTGTCACTACAGCTTCTTACTACATCCCTAACCATCCCTGTGTGAGCTAAATGTGTATTATAATGGTTGTGAAAAAAGACTTTGTGACTTACATGTCCATATGCTAGTCTACTTGACTACTGTATGTAGTCACACTGGGTGGTCTCTTTGGGTCCACCTCCCCGGCCCACTGCTGGATTGCCCTGGTGGGTGTGATCATTCATTCAGGAATGCGCTCTTGATTTCGAATCCATAGACTACTCCTTCCAGGAATGATGTGCCGGCCGTGCATAATTTTTGGTCCTGCGCATTGTAGGGGGTTATCGGTTGTATGGGCCAGCTTCGGAATGCGCACTGCACATGGTGCGGAGTCGGCATGTACACCAATAATCCCCCGCACTGCGCAGAACTGGAAATGGCCAGCGCGTCATACCTGTAAAGAGCAGTCCATGCATTTGAAATCAGGAGCCCGTTCCTGAATGAATGATCACACCCATCAAGGCATGATACCAACTGTGTGTGGGGGAGGGGAATGGAGCCATGGAGAATGCCCACCAGGGTGAGATACCTTTAGTGAGGGGGGAATAGGGCCATGGAGAACGCCCAATGGGGCGTGATACTACCAGTGAGGGGGGAGAATGGAGACATGGAGATAACCCACCAGGGTGCGATACCAGCAATGAGGGGGGAATAGTAGAGCTGTGGAGAACGCCCACCAGGACATTACACCAGCAGTGAGGGGGAAGAGTGGAGCTGTGGAGAATGCCCACCAGGATATGATACCAGCAGTGAGGGGGGAAGAGTGGAGCTGTGGAGAACGCCCACTGGGGCATGATGACAGCAGTGATGGGGGGAGATGGTCCCAGAGAGACCGCCCAGAGTGACTACATACAGTAGTCAAGAAGACTAATCAGCATACTGACATGTAAGTAACAAAGTATTTTATTCACAGCTTATAATACACAATTAGATCAGACAGGGATGGTTAGGGATGTACTAAGAAGCTGCAGGGACAGGTAGTGATAGGTTTGGGGGCATAAACCAGGTGACAGGTTCCCTTTAATGAAAGCCCCTCATATATTTAGCTTGTACTGGTGGACATATTTTAATTTTATGCAATTCTAGATAAATGCCTTTCAACCACCATGCATGTTTAGTTTTAATTCATGTGCATTCTCACAGAAATACATTTACATTTATATGCATCAATATTTTCTATAAATTTAATAATAATAATGAGAATTTGAAGGCTCGGATGAAGAATATTATTATAAAAAGTAATTTTATTTTTGCATCTTATTTTTTTTTTTTTTACACTTTTCAATTATAGTTATTCATTTATTTTTCATAAAATGAGGATTCAGGAGAAAAAAAGTCCAACACAAGTGTCACTCATCAGAGCTGTGCTTGGTCTAATTAGCCATCATAACTCTGACACAAGACAACATCAAACAACACCAAAGTCATCATCTAAATCCACAGAGGTAGCCCCACATTCAGCTCGAAATGATACTTCCTCCATATTGAAAAGACATTAAATAGCAAGGAACCTACATTTCAAAATAAGTGCAACCTTTTACTGTTCAAAATTAAAATAGGAAAATGTTACTTTTAATGTCAATTTCCCCTACAAAAAGGTGAAGCTTGGAGTCACACACTGTATTAATGTTTTCACTTATTCAAGAAGGTAAAATAAACCTTTGAAATGTTTAATATCTATGCTGATGATGAATGATATTACTAAGTATGGACACAAATGATCTGTATGGAACATTTCTACCAGCAGATGGCAGCAAATCAGCTCTTTTCGAGCATTGGCAATATCAAAGGTGAACATAAGTATTTAAATATTGTTCTTTTTGGTAAACATTCTTAAAATCTGTGATACACAAATTTGCATTTCATTAGAAAATAAAACACTTGGAAATGAATTTTTACCCTGCAAAATAAAATGTGAAATTAAGGTTACCGGTAAGCTCCTGCAATGAGATTTTGGTAGGTTTTTAAGGCTGCTCCAAAAACACAGCAGCTCACAGCTCCAGCAAAGTAGGGGGGATTTATAGAAATCTCTGACTTATTATGCTTTTTCCACACTGTGCAAACTGGTATAAACATGTCAATTTCTTTTGCAAATACACTGAGTTTTATGTACACATAGTATTGCATTAGATGCGGAAAATCCACAGGTTGAAAATGCTGAAATTCTGAAGTTAGATACCTTCTCTGAAGTTTAAATGTAGGATCTTGTCTGGAATTCCATATAATTTAGATGCATGGAGTATAAGGTCTAAATCCATTTAGGGGACTGACTTGGGTTTCTAGTTTATTTAGGGTTCTGAGTTAATTTAGTGATTTGGTCTTGGGTTGGAGTTAATTCAACCCCTTCCCGACCTATGACGTTGTACAACGTCATGGGCCGGTAAGGGGGGCTTGAAGTGAGCTCCGGCGTGGCGCTCACATCAAACACCCGACATCTCAGCTGATCTCATCAGCTGAGATGTCAGGGTAATAGCACCGATCGGATCCTATCAGCACTGTTAACCCCTCAATCACTGACAGCGGGATCCACGGTGGCTGCGGCGGGGAATGCTCTGTTCCCTGCCTGCTCCGGCGCTCACGTGACAGCCCGGGGTCCTGGCTAGACCCCGGATGCTGTCAGAAAGCACTTCCGGGTTGTGGTTGGCAGGCGCTGACAACCACAGCCCGTCTGCAATTCTGGGAGATACAGATGTGCTGCAGCTCATCGGTATCTCCCAGAAGCGATCGGACTGTGCAGCAAGGTGCCTCTCTATGGAGCAGTGTAAAAAAATAAGGTTTTTAAAAACCTGTAAAAAAAATATATATATATCTTAAAGTTCAATCACACCCTTTTCCCCCAATCACAATAAAATAATAAAAAAAAAATAAAATGCACGTGTTTGGTATCGCCGCGTTCAGAATCGCCCGATCTATCATCATATTAAATCCGTTAATGTGAGCCCTAAACTCCGTAACGGAATAAATGGTCCAAATGCCAAACTTCCATTTTTTTGGTCACCGCAACATTGCTATAAAATGCAATAACGGGCGATCAAAACTGCGGATCCCCCTAAATATGGTATCATTAGAAAAGTCAGCTCAAGATGCAAAAAATAAGCCATCACACAGTCCCAGATCCCGAAAAATGAGAACGCTACGGATTGCAGAACATGGCGCAAAAAGTGTTTTTTTTTTTTAAACTTCTGATTTTTTTTTCATCACCTAGATACCAGTAAAAGTATACATGTTGGGTGTCTACGAACTCGTACCAACCTGAGGCATCACTCCATCATCGGTTTTACCATATAGTGAACATGGCAACTAAAATACCCAAAAAACAATCGTGTTAGTGCACTTTTTTTGCAATTTCACAGCATTTAAATTTTTGTGCAATTTTCCTGTACGCTATATGGTAAAATAAATTATTGCTTATGAAAGTACAACTCGTCCCACAAAAAACAAGCCATCATATGTCTATATTGACGGAAAAATAAAAACGTTATAGCTTTTGGAAGCAGGGGAGCAAAAAACAAAAATGAAAAATGAAAAATTGCAAGGTTATGAAGGGGTTGAGGAATCGGTGTTGACAGGGCTGGCTCCAGGTGAAAAAGTTTCAATGGGCCCCTTTAACATTTTGCCCCCTCTCCTCCCCATTGCTGCATGTCTGCACCTTAAGCTGCACCCCGGGTTTAGACAACAGAAAATAAGAAAACATTTCTTCCTATTAAATGAAGCTTCCCTGGTGGTGTAAAAGGGAGGGGTCATTAGCGCTAATTTTAATATACTAGAGTAGAATACGGAGGCAATACATCTATAGTTATTGTTTTTCAGCAATTTATATATGACTCAAACAACTCTGCTACATGCCCATTGACATAGATGGCTCTGCTACATGCACATGTAGACACACAGTTCTGCTACATGCACAGTACACACAGTACACACACAGCTCTACTACATGAACATGCAGATACACACACAGAAGCTCTACTACATGGATATACAGATACGCACATGCTGCCCTGCTATATGCCCAATACATGCATATACAGACAAACAGCTCTGCTACATGCACAATACATGCACATTCAGATACACACACAGCTCTGCTACATGGATACTACATACCCAGCTCTGCTACGTGTACAATACATGCACATACAAACACACACATAGTTCTGTTACATACACATACAAACACACACAGATCTGCTACATGCATATACAAACACACAAGGCTCTGCTGCATGCACAATACATGCACTTACAAAAACACACATAGCTCTGTTACATGCACAATACATGCACATACAGATTCATATAGCTCTGCTACAAGGACTCTACATGTACACCACACACCAACTCTGCTGCATGTACAATATATGTACATATATATACACACACAGCTCTGCTACATGCACATATAAACACACACAGCTCTGCCACATGCACTATACATGTACAAACAAACACACACAGCTCTGCTACATGCACATACAAGCACGAACAGGAGAGAGGAGGCATTGTGAGCTGTATGGAGGCTACAGAAGTTAAGCAGAAGCAGTTTCTTCCAGGGCCTTGATTTCAGTAATATGATCAGTCACATTACTGGATGGTCCTTCATCCTCCTTGTAGCTCCTAGTAAGCTTCCTCTCCTGCTGTGGAACGATCACATAGATCAGAGCAGAGCAGGAGAGAAGAGAGGTAGGGCAGCTGTCTGTGAGAGGGTCTCCTCACTGCTTCTACTCACAGACAGTGAGTGGGCCCCCTCACTTATTCAGGGCCCTGGTACCTGCCCGAGTATGCCGGGTGCTGGCGCCGGACCTGGGTGTTGAGACTGAGTTACTTTATGGTAAGAAATACTTTTGACATGCCTTAGGGTTATTATCTATGTCGAAATAAACTGAATTAAAGTATAAACAACACTTGTTTTTGCTCCTTTTTTCATGAGCTGATCCCAATAATCTAAGACTTTTTCTTTGCACACAAAAAAACCTTTTTCTCTTAAATATTGTTCACAAATGTGTCCAAATCTGTGTTAGTGTGTTCTCCTTTGCTGAGATAATCCATCCACCTCATAGGTGTGAGATATCCAGATGTGATTAGACAGCAGGATTATTGCACAGGTGTGCCTTAGGCTGGCCACAATAGAATGTACAGTTTTACAGTATTGTGCCCACGGTGCGTATTTGGTGCAGAAATGTTCTGCACCAAATATGTATCTCCTGGCAGAAAAACAGGCATTTTTGGTGCATGTTTGGTGTGTATTTGGCACTTTTTTGTTTCTTTCACTTTTTATTAATGATATCAATGCCTGGAAGGGCTAAAAAATGCACCAAAATATGGATCAACAATTGACATGATGCAGATTTTTTCTGCAGCAAACCTGCACCAAATACGCAAGGAAAAAAATGGCTAAGCACTTTTGAGATGTTATAGTAATTTTTTTTGGCTTCAGTATAGACACTTAGACGTTAATGTATCAAAATATGCATCAAAAATACAGAAATAAGCGCAGTGTGGGCACACAGCCTTAGGTGTTCTGAGGGGGTTAGAAAACCAATCAGCATCTCGTGTGCCCACCATTTGCCAGGCTGCCATCTGAACTTTACAGCGAGAACTGGAATTCATCTGTGAAGGAAACACCTCGTCAACGTGCTAGACACCATTGACTGTTTGCACATGCTCACTCTAATTGGTTATGATGACAAACTGCAGTCAGGTTGAGACTCCGATGAGGATGACAAGCTGCAGATGAGCTTCCCTGAGATGGTTTCTGACAGTTTATTCAGAAATTCTTTGGTTATGGAAATGGATTGTTGCAGCAGCTGTTCCGGTGACTGGTCTCAGATGATCTTGGAGGTAAAGATGCTTGATTTGGAGGTCCTGGCCTGGTGTGGTTACATGTGGTCTGAGATTGTGAGGTCAGGTGGATGTACTGCCAAATTCTCTGGAATGCCCTTGGAGATGGCTTATGGTAGAGAAATAAACATTCAATTCACGGGTGACAGTTTTGGTGGAAATTCCTGCAGTCAGCCTGCACTCTCCCTTAAAACGTACGACATCTGTGTCATTGTGCTGTGTAATAGAACTGAACATTATTGAGTGGCCTTTTATTGTAGGGAGCTTAAGGCACACCTGTGCAATATTCATACTGTTGAATCAGCATCTTGATATATGTCACACCTATGAAGTGGATGGATTATCTGGGCAAAGGATAAGAGCTCATCCAGAATTAGACAAATTTGTGAACAATATTTCAGAGAAAATGGCTTTATGTGTATTTAAAGGGATCCTGTCATCTCCAAAACGCCTCCTAAGCTAGCAAAACATGTCCCTGCAGCATCCCATCATTAATCTCACACTCCTTTTGTCTCCTAAAAGCATCCTGTGAAAGTGCATAAAAACGTTTTAATACTTACTCATTAGTAGAGATGGGCGAGTCCTAAAAGACTCGGAATCGCAAGACCCCAACGAGTCCGAGTCAAGGACTCGGGACTCGTTGCGAGTCCAGCGAGTCCAATGTTAATGAATAGGGAACCGAGTAATAGCGAATAATGACATTTACAACTCGCTGATGTGTCTCTGAAAGTGTGCGAGTCCAAACTCGCTGGTTTTTCTCTTATTTGGAGGCTTGGAGCCGATGATGATGCACACTACACTCCCTAAAAAAATTGGTTTTAAGTGCGCACAGCCACCCAGATGTGGCTTGGTGTTGCTGAATGCGTCACTTGCTGGCGGGGTAAGTGTGCGCGCTCACACTTGGCAGTGAAGCCGCACACTACACTCCCTAAAAAAATTGGTTTTAAGTGCGCACAGCCACCGAGATGTGGCTTGGTGTTGCTGAATGCGTCACTTGCTGGCGGGGTAAGTGTGCGCGCTCACACTTGGCAGTGAAGCCGCACACTACACTCCCTAAGGTGGTGTACGTGCTAGCAGCAACGCACTGGTCTGCCACAGAAAAAATAACGCTCTATGGCTTATTAGGAACAAAAATCGATCTGGTGCAAAAACAAAAAGGAAACAGCACCTCAGCTAAGCCTCTGACTGCAGCTGTTAGCAATGCTGAGTGAGTAAGCTAAGCTATGAGGTCCGTCCTGTGTGCACTCTAAGGCTTCTCCTTCCTTCCCTCCCTGCCTGCCTGCCTGCCTACACAGCACTACTCTGTCCTCCTCCTAGCTCTCAGAAGAGCTTTTTGGGTTAATATAAGGAATCTTCCCTACACTGACAATCCCTGATCTGCTCCAGCATATATCTCTCTCTCCCTATACTAGGTCAGATCGTCTCAGGAATGTGGCCAAAATGGCGGGGACAAGCCTTATATACTGCCTTGCCTGTCATAGATGACATAGGCATCACGATGGACAGCAGCCAATCATAGTCCTGACACAACCAACTTTGCTATGCCATTACTGACTATGATTGGCTATCTTCACAAGTTTTCTGACCTAACACGCACGCTGTGCTGACTCGGAACATAACAGATTCTGTATTCGAGAGTCCGACTCCCGAATACAGTATACAGGACTCGGAGTCGTAGACTCGTAGGACTCGGAATCGTAGACTCGCTCAGACTCGCTGCTGACAGCGGGTATCTGTGAAGAGTCAAGCTTATTGCCATTGAATTCCATTGGACTCGTCACTGTGCGAGTCCAAGCTGGGAGATTCGCCGAGTAACGAGTCCTGCGAGTACCTTCAGAATCGCCGAGTCCCGAGTCCTAGCGAGTAGACTCGCCCATCCCTACTCATTAGTAATTATGATTAGCAGGGGCCATATTCTTTAGTCACCAGGGTATGTTGTTTTGCAGCCTCGAGGATCCACCCTCTCTCTGTCTGTGCTGCTGTGATGTGGAGCTGAAGGCAGGAATAATGATTTGCATTCTGTGAGTGATAGAGAGGGGGGAGGGTAAAGCCTGCACAAGCAGAGCAAACAGACAGAGGGTGGATCCTGGAGCCTGCAAAACAGCCCACCCTGGTGACTAAAGAATATAGCCCCTGCTAATTATAATCACTAATGAGTAAGTATTAAAACGTTTTTATGCACTTTCACAGGATGCTTTTAGGAAACAAAAGGAGTGTGAGATTAGTGATGAGATGCTACAGGGACATGTTTTGCTAGCTTAGGAGGCGTTCTGGAGGTGACAGGATCCCTTTAAAAAAAATCTTAAATCTTTAAGTTCAGCTAAGGAAAAATGGGTGCAAAAACAGAAGTTTTGCATATATTTTCTGTTCAGGATATATTTAAGTAAAAGTCAACATTGAAGAAAAAACTACCATCACTCCCATTCAGTGTAATGGGATTTGTCTTCCAGACACTACCTGCCTCAATGTGTGCTATCAATGTAAAATTTATCAGGTGCATTATACTTTATGGAGGACTATGGAGTGCGCATTATATGATATGGAGGACTATGAGGGCCCATTATACTATATGGGTGACTATGAAATGTGCATTATACTATATGAGGGAATATGGTGGGCACTATATGATATAGAGGACTACAGGGGCCCATTATACTATATGAATGGCTATATGGGGGCCATTATCATATTTGAAAGGCTTTATGAAGGCCATTATACTCTTTGGGAGGCTATGTGGATGCCAATATACTATTTTGATGGCTATGCGTAATATTTGGAGTGCTATGAAAGAGCCTTTACACTTTGTGAAGGGATATTTGGGTCATTATACTGAGTAGTGTGAAAAGATGTGGGGCCATTATTTTGTATGTTGGCCCATGGTACTGCATGGAGGGCTGTGTGGGGTCACAACTGGTGATCATGCTGTTTGGGGGTCAAAATGCTTTGATGAGGTAGTTGAAGGGGGTACAGGAGGTCATCATAATATACGGTATCATAAATTGCTTTGTGTGGCACTTTTTTTAGCATCACACTTTATGGGTGCAATGAAAGGGAAATCTAGGGGCTTCAATACGAGGAAAATTATCTTGTAAGGGCTGAAAACTTGTGAGATATGTTCTCATATGACCCCGCCAGATATTAATTCATTTTTTTAATTTGGGGTTGCTATGGGGCCCCACGATTTTTATGTATGCCATCTCCTAAAAAAAGCAGTGTCTGTTAATTATACCATCTGTACGCCAGGTGACTCAAACATTTTTCTTGATTTGTCTATAGATTTATTAACAGTAGGTGTGCTTTTTTCTCACATTGGTAATTGTAGTCTCTGGTTCTTTGATTAAGTTTAAAGCGACTGATCTTGGGGTGATGTACTCAACCTCCAAGATCCACTGCACCTAAGTGATAAGTTGCTGCTACCTCTCACAGTATGACTACCTCTCCTGGTTCATTTCCCAGATGCAGTTTCTCTCATTTAGTACAGTCTATCAAAGGTTATACAGAGAGAGCACCAAAAGGGCTTTAAGGTGATGGGAATTGCATCTATTGGTCATCCACTGACTAGTAGATGAAGTTCTGTTCTGTCACGTGCTCGAATTCCTGTCAAATTTACCAATTCTAAACTACAGTTATCACAAATATTTAAATACTAGCTGTAGAGCCTGGCGTTGCCCGGGTATAGTAACTAACTGTTCTTAGTTATAAGCTAAGTGTATGTCTGTGTGTATTGCATGTCCACTATATGTATCAATCCTGCTTCCCCCCCATCCCACCCCATCCCCCCATGCTCCCCCCCAAATCTACCCCTCACCCCCGCCCCCACCCTAAAACTTCTACCCTCAATCCTGCCCCCCAAACCTGCACTCACCCCACTAAAAATGCTCCCCTCACCCTCCTTAACCCACACCCCTCCAAACCCGCCCCCACTGCACCCGTTCCCCCGAAGCCTGACCCCCCAAATCCTTACCCCCCTACAAACACTGAATCAAATGGGGTGTGTGTGCAAAATTTTGTGGTTGTAGAAATGCAATGGTGTAAATTAATTTAATGGACATACATACATATATATACATACCCACATTAATTTGCAAAATGTTGTGATTGTAGATACAACAGTGCGAATTCCTTTAGTGGACATACATACATACATTCATTCATTTCAGTAATTCTTACCTCCCTTTCTTCCATGGCCCTTGGGAAAACAGCTCTTGCCTCCCTGTCTTCCATTTCTGAACTCATTTGTGTAATTCTTGCCTCCCTTTCTTCCATTTCTGTAAGTCTTGCTCATTGAGGCGTAATACAACTTTTCTCTTAGCGTGTGATGACAATCATCCAGTCACATTTTTTTTTCTTATGAGTCATAAGATCAGAATGATCAGGCAGTGAAATGACACGGAGTTTCATAAGCTAACATTCTACATTCTATTGTGACATTACAACAGAGGGGCGTGGCTATGTGGAGTGGGGCATGGTTATCTGGAGTGGGTGGGGCTTATCAGACACACGGTCGTGGTTCTGTGGAGTGGGGTGGGGCTTTATGGAGCAAGTTGGGCTATAAGCAGTGGGCGTGGTCACATGAAGTGGGTGTGGTCACATGAAATGGGCATGGTCATGTGGAGTGGGTGTACGTGCATGGAGTGGGCATGGCCATGTGGAGTGGGTGGGGCTTTCCACACACACACACATACACACATGCACTCAACTTTATATATTAGATAACTATAACCACACATTCAATACCTTACAGTCATTGTTACTAAGCAAAAGATGCCTGATATAAAGATGGAGGAGGGAATAAGAGAATGGATAACTACCTGTTCGACAGGCCGCAGTTTGTACAGATGGGAGTGGCTGCATCTGGCAGATTATTAAGCAGTGAAGGTGCCTAGCAGGGAACAGTGTTGTCGCCTTTCTATAATGTATTTCAGTATAAATCAGATTTTTGTCTCCTCCAAAATTTCTCAAATGACTCTGTAGTAGTCGGATTTATTAGGGGCGACCAGGGGGATGAGAAATATACAAGGGTGGTGTCGGAATTTGTGGAACTATCTACAACTAAATATAAAGAAAATCAAGGAGTTGGTGGTGAACTATAGCAGCAGAAAATAGGTTTACTGGTCACTATTGCTATTCAGGAGGTGGAGCAGGTGGAGAGTTACAAATATTTGAGGGTCCACCTGTACAAAAAAACTGGACTGGAGGTGCCACACACAGCAGGTCTACAAGAAGGGAATGAGCAAATTGTATTTCCTATTGGATCTAGGGTCATTCAAAGTGTGTTGCAAAATTTTGGAAAAATACAGGAAATTGGTTGTGCCGACTGCTGTGGGAATGTAAAAACACTACCTGTGTTAAACTCTCCAAGTGACTGGTCTATTATTGATGTTTTTAAGGTATAGTGTACTGACCTGTCATGAACAAGAATATACACTGGCTATAAAAATTAGAGCACAATATATGATCACTTGATTTTTTCAGCCAGAATGTAATCTACATTGATCAACATATGAAGGTTTTTGTGTAAGGGGTACACCATACCACTAGAACAGTGTTTTCCAAAATAACCAACCTATATTTTACACAAAACGTGATGATCATAATTAGAAAACAGAAATGACTATAGCACAGAGAAAGATTAAAACTAAATTTTGTGAAGGTTACAACAGTCACCAATCAGTAAGAAGTGTACAGGCCTTTTCTTTGTACAGGTCTTTGCTTTAATTGACTTCAGTACATCTGTGGCCACAGGACATCACTAGTCTCTCACACTGCTCTGGTGTGATTTTGGCCACTCTTATTACATTGTCTTCCACAGTTCTGTGACTGTTGTGGGTTTCTTGGCCATAACTTTGTCACCAAGGATTTTCCAGAGGTTTTCTATTGGGTTTAGATCAGGAGTCTGGGATTATCATTTCATTGTTTTAATGTTTTCTGTTTCAAGGAACAGCTTTACCCGTTTTACTATGTGACTGGGGGCATCGTCCTGCATGAAAATTGCTGGCTGATTGAGTCCTGAATGCAAGTAAGGAACCACGTGTTGTTGAAGAAGGTTCTGATACACACTTGCATTCACTCTGTCCTGTAGGTTTATGAGAGGTCCAACCCCTGCAACAGGAAGCATTCCTTAAACCATGACACTTCCTCCACCATCTTTCACTGACTTTTTTTACACACCTTGGGTTCAGTCTTTTCCCAGTATGACGACAAATATAATGTTTCTTATCAGACCCAAATAAATTACACTTGTTTTCATTATTAAAATGAACTGTGGACCACTTCTCTGTCCACACAACATGCTTCTCACCGAAGGTGAGCCTAGCTTTTTGATTTTTTCTGCTAGTGAGATGTTTGGTCACTGCAGAGTGGGCTTTCAGTCCAAATGCTCTTAAGTATCGTGACACTATATGACAAGACAGATCCTTACCCTGTTCGGTGCTGAACTGGCGTGCTATTCTAACTGATGTTGAAATGATTACCCACATTATCCTGTCCTCTCCTGCATTTGTCTTTTGAGGTTGAACAGCCTTCTTGGCGTGGCTTGAAAAGTTTGTGATGTTGTAAAGATGCAATTTTCTAGAATTCAGACACTTGGAAGGACCAACTTCTGTTGCTATGGCTGATAGGGTGACCCCTTTGACCTTCATCTGAACAACCTGCAGCCAGAGGAGTTCAGTCACTTTGGAACGGCACACCATTTTTGCAAAGTGAGTACAAACTGGAAAGTTAGGCTGCCAATTAAATAGAGTTTGTCAAATAATCAAGGAAATTAGCACCAGGTGCCACATTAGCACCCATAACGTGCAGGTATCTGAAAGTGTTCTCTAATTTTGATCATGCTCTTTTTACTTTATCTAATTTACATTTTAATTTTGTGCTTGGGAATATATTCAATGTATGAAATAAGCTTAAAATGCTGATAGTTTACTCATGTTAGGATATTTTCACATAGGACAACACAATGACCTCAACATTAAGGAAATTGTGTGTTGCTCTCTAATTTTGATCGCCAGTGCAGAAAAACTCAATTTTTTTACTGTTATATTGTAATTTATTTCTATGTTCTGCTGCTGCGATACTGTAATTTCCCTTGGTATCAATAAAGTGTATCTTATCTAATATAGAATGAAGAACTCTTTACATAAAAAATGCAGGTGAACACAAAGTAAATGAAGCACTTGGACAATGTTGTTCTACTAATGAAGAACAATTGGACTTTGTTAATAAGTTGGATTTGCATTAACGATAAGATTCATGGAAAAATATGAAATTCAAATGCAAAATATCTTATCCATTCATTATGAATAGAGTTGTCTATTCAAAATTGAAAGTAAGCTTCACATATATATTACATATGTAATTTATTTTATATTTGGACAACTGATTTGAGTTTCATCTTTCACCACTAGATGGGGGTATCATTAAGAAAACACACAAAGAATTGCTTGGATATTCTTTTATTTCAGCTCCCCTGAATATGAACAGCTGTGAAATAGAATTGTTCTGCCTTTTTTCTGTAAGAATGGGCTACAGTTTATTTATTTAGAATAATTAAGGTTTCTTCATTCTCAAATATATATTTGGTTATTTACCATAAATAAAGCAATGTGTATAAGCTGAAAAAGTCAGGTGCTCCACATGTTAAAGGGACTCTATCAGCACAGAATGACTGTTCAAACCAAGTACGGGAGCTTGGTGCATCAAAATGGGGTTAATTAAAAAAAATATACCTTCCTACCTGCTTGTTGTCCCTCTGCCTCCACTCCCTCCACTTTGATTGACAGCTCTGACTTATAGAGCCAGAGAATGATGGAAAACAATTGCCGGATACAGTCTCATTGAATAATCCATGCTATCTACGATGGATTTGTATGAGATTGTTACTTTTCTTTTTAGCCTTAATATGCTTTGGATATGAGAAACTGCCCTTTAAAATGATTATACCAGCACAGAATAGGTTTACCACATTTGAATCCCCTGATAGAACAAAAGTACTGGATAATTAAACAGCGTTTTACATTCATTCATATGTGTGTTCATCTTTATCTATGTAGCCAGGGGCGCAACATTTTAGATATTTTTTTATGAGGTACACGACTTTTTACCCTACTTTTGCTTTAGCCTATTCCCACATTCAAAGTATCAGCAATGTGATTTTAATTCACATATGTGGCGCCCTGTGACTAGGCGCCACAGGGTAGTATTACACTTTAATATAAAAATGTGTTTTCCTTTTCCCTGTAAGATCATCAGTTCAGGGTTCTCTTTATGGAGTCTGTTTTTACACCCACCTAGGACCACACCACTTAGAATAGGGGGAATCGGTAATTTAGTAGGTCCCATATAGGTGGGGGTGGAGCGTAGGATAGAGTTGTGTGAGGAAAATTTACAGTTAGTGAGACGGTGCTGGAAGGCAGGCAGGAGAGTTCAGGCCTGACAGCCCAGCTGACAGGAGGGAGCCCCATCTTTAAGTGGGGGCCCAGGACAGAAGGCAACGGACCAGGACTGGTTGGAGCCGGCTGCTCGCGTTGGGGAAGCATCGGCATGGTGGATAGCCAAAGTAGCCAGGAGTTTACCACTGGCTATAGACCGACAAGCTGCGGGCCCAACATAACCGGGTTGCCGTACGCACCACAAGGTACCTCGCCCCTCAGGACCGAGAACATTTCAAGACACTACAGAAAAGGGCCATATATTGCGGTTCTGGAAGGAAGCCTTCTTCTCTTCTCGGGCGTCCTATCCGGACGGTGGGGCACAAACCTTATCTGATAGACACAGACCGTGGACTGGCGGGAGATCTTTGCGAGGATAGAGAGTAAGGAAGATAAGTTAACCCAGAAAGCCATAGAAGGCAGGACATCTAGAGACTCCATAACAGGGAACCTGGAGCTGGATGACCGACCTCCGGTAAACCTGATTGTACCGTTCACCATCATTATCAGCTGGTACCTATTAAAGTGGAGTAAACTTGCTCTGGACTCTGTCTTCCTTACTGTGGTGCCCGGAGGCTCAGCATCATCAGAAGCTCAGCAGAGGGGTAAGAACTGCAGTACCAACATCTACTACTACTCTCCTCATCTCCATCATCTTCATTACTGCCCTCCCTCGCCATCTTTTTCATTGCTGCCCTGAGGTAAAGCTCCACCTGTGGGGAGCTGTTCCACGCTCTGCTGCACCCACCATCACCTCAGCGGACCGGCTTGCAGCGTCGGTACCATATTACCGGGAACTACAGGTGGCGTCACGATCCCCTGTAAATAACCCACCCAGATGATTACCAGGGCACGGCACCGGGATTCCGTCCACCCGTGACTCCCTATTCAGTAGACCCGGTGGCCGAGTTCCCCTTATGCCCATCGCTGTATCACATACAAAGCCATGATATTAAATGTTAAAATCCTTTTTGTAAGCAGTCACCACCACAAATGGACATAAGTATATAGTTTCTACTGAGATCAATAAAAGCAATATTAATTCACATGCAGTCACCTCCCCCCAGTTGATGCCTATAGGATTCTGGGAGACTCCCATACAATCATGGAGTATTACAAAATACAAGAGTTGAGAAGCATAAAAAAAGCTCAGCCAGCAGCTACTCCATGGATGCAACTCAGGGGACCATGTAGTAAGTCCATATCACTGTAGAAGGATTGTCACCTCGATTTACTCCCCTATCCTTACCACTACCTGTCCCTGCACCTTCCTAGCTGATCCCTAACCATTTCTGTCTCACCTATGAGTGCCCTATAAAGAGTAAGAAAAGACTTATATGGTTACATGTAGTCTGCAGCCGTAGTCTGTGGTGGGCAGGCTCCGGGTCTCAATTGTACCCTCCTGGCTTGCTCTCAGCATGCCCTGCTGGGCATCATTATTCCTTCTTCTGTCTGTCCTCTATTTGAAATTCCCGCCTCTTCTGATGATGATGTGCCAAGCTGGAATGTCATATCCGGCCCGGTGTATTGTGGTGGCTGATCACGTGGTACGGGCCGGCTTCAATATGCTCACTGCGCATGCCCCGAAGCCAGCCAGTACCACGTGATCAACCCCAACAATGCACTGGGCCGGATATGACATTTCGGCTCGGCACATCATCATCAGAAGAGATGGGAATTTCAAATAGAGGACAGACAGAAGAAGGAATAATGATGTCCAGCAAGGCTTGCTGAGAGCAAGCCAGGAGGGGACAATGGAACCCACCGCAAACTATATGTCTTTTTTTTACTCTTTATAGGGCGTTCTTAGGTGGGACAGGGATGGTTAGGGATCAGCTAGGAAGGTGCAGGGACAGGTAGTGGTAGGATAGGGGGGTAAATCGAGGTGACAGGTTCCCTTTAAGGTCAGAATACCTCTGGGATCTGCAAGGCAGACTGGTTAGAGCCAAGTCTGTACAATGCAACCATCTTGAGCGAAAGGCCTCAGACAGATTTACAGTCGGGCATGTAACACAATCTCACTACTAAGTGATGCAGCTATTACATAATGTGGTTTCTCATGTTATTTTTTCTTCCTTTCTGATAAAAGGTTACCAGGGCTGATGGTCGACAGTGCAAGCCAGCTATATAGTCACACAACTGGTTGAAACTGAGCAAACTCTAAAGTTGCTAGCAGAAATAGGTTTGCTTCTGCAGCATGGGACCAAAGCTGGCCAGATCTAAGGAGGCGGACTTCTTCAGAGGATCACGACACAAATTAAACAAATCAAAGACTCCTCTGGACAAATGTACAATCACCCCAAAGATATAGCAAATACCTTTGCCCTTTATTATGCCTCATTATATAACTAAAATAGGACCCTAACTCTCCCAGTCTCTCTGATCACGAGATTAGTACTTATTTGGATGAGCTCCACCTCCCATCACTAAGTGACTGAGATCCGGAAGATCTTAATTCACCTTATACCATTCTAGAGATATCCAATTTAATAAAAACCTTAAAAAACGAAAAATTACCAGGGCCTGATGTCTTTCAAAACAACTATACAAGAATTTTGAAGAACTACTGTCGCCCTTTATCACCAGGCTAACCAATCATTCCGCGACACAAGGCCATCTCCCTCATGACATGCTTGAGGCACTCATTACTGTCCTTCCTAAAGATAAAGGCGATCCTGATGATACCAAAAATTACAGACTAATATCTTTATTGAATTGTGATAACAAAATCCTAGCAAAACTCGCCGCCAACAGAATTAAAAAATATACCAGAAAATTAATTAATAATGACCAGGCTGGTTTTATACCTGGAAGAACAACTGCTGATGCCACCAGAAGGGCCTTAGATGCCGAGAAGGCATTTGATAGGGTCCAGTGGAATTTTCTTTTCCGTACATTGAATAAAATTTGGGTTTCAGGGAAATATCCTTAATCTTATAAAATCTATGTATTTGAACTCATCTGCAAGGGTATATAACAATTCTCTGTCACAAACATATTGGTTATCAAATGGGACTAAGCAAGGGTGCCCATTATCTCCCACACTTTTTGCACTTTTCATTGAACCCCTTGCAGAAAGTATTAGAAAAAAACAACAACATCAAGGGTATCCCCATAGATCAACACAACTACAAGAACTCACTCTTTGCAGATGATGTTTTCATTACTATGTCAAATGCTTTAAAATAGCTCAGACATCTATCAGCAACTATTGAGAAATTTTCTCAAATATCTCTATATAAAATAAACCGATCAAAATCCCAAATGCTTGACTTTAACATAGTTAAAACACTCCTTGAATACCTCAAAGAAGAATTTGATTTCACCTGGCAGGAAAAGAAGATCTCCTACTTAGGAATCAAACCCTCTTCATCTATTATTCAAGAAAATGTAACAACTTTATAAGACATTCCACTTAGACCTCTTACGCTTATCAAAATATGAACTATCATGGCTCGACAGATAGAAGCCATTAAAATGACTATGCTACCCAAATTCCTCTATATTATTAGGGCTATTCCTCTTTTTATACCCAAAACATGGTTTGGTAAACTTCAATCACAACTCAGGTTGTTTATATGGAATAACAAAAAGCCCAGAATTTCTGGAGCCTCTCTTGAATAATGCAAAGGGTTGGGGGGCTGCGAGTTCCCAATCTTTATAATTACTATATGGCGTTTATTATCAAATTATCACAAGGGAGGTTTCTTGGAGAAGACAATGTGTCTTGTATAACAATTGAGAATTCCCTTACCAAAACCAAAAACATAGCAGCTTTAATAATTGCTCATTTGATTGAACCCTCCAAATCCCTTCCTAAATTCCCTACTTTGAAAATAACCATTTCGGCATGGACAGTACTATTGTCCAAATCGATTAAGTATCTTAACCCAACTTCACCACAGAAAATTCCTTTGGATGTTTTGGAGCTACTCATTAGAAACCTTAATCTTTCCACTTGCCCTAGCAAGGGAATAAATTATATTAATGACTTATTTAATGGGAACTCCTTAACCTTGATCTTTTACCTTCAAAATAAGTACTTTCTATCAGTGAAAGAACTAATTGGAGGTTAATTAATAGTTACTTTACAAAGAATAAACCTAAATTTACATTTCCACAGTTAATTTCGCATTTAATAGATCAGCCGAGTTTTCCAACTGGAAAATAAATTCTTTTTTTTCTTATAAAATCCTTAATGAAGAATTAGAATTGAACAAATTATCTTTTCTTTCAGCCTGGGAAGAGGAGTTGAACATCAAAATTGATCTCAACAAAATGGCCAAAACCCTAGCTATCTCTTATTTACATACTGCCTGTGCCAATATTCAAGAATCTTTCTATAAATAAATTTCGAGGTGGTATTGGGCCCCAGCTAAATTAAACCTTGTCAATCCCCTCCTACATCCAGTTGCTGGAGGGATTGTCAACAAACAGGGACTCTATCTCACATCTTTTGGAATTGCCCTAAACTCACTAACTTCTGGTTAGAAATGAAATCTCTTATCTTTAAAATTAGAGGATTGAGAATTCCCATAACACCCCAACTGGCACTCCTTTCTATTGGAATAGATGACTTCCCTAGGAATCTTAGATTTATTATATCTCATATTTTACTCACCTCTAAACTCTTAACCTCTTTCCAATCTATGACATTATAGAGACGTCATGAAAGTCAGTGCGTCAGTCTCTATAACGTCATGGCTTCTTTGCGGTCCTGCAGCTCCGGTGACAGGGCCAGTGACAAGTCACCGGAGCTGCAGGATCGCAAGGACCTGTACTTTAGCCCAGGGGGGTGGCTTAGCCCCCCCCCGTGGCTAAAATCGCACTGATTGGCAGTTGAAAATGAAACTGCCATCAGAGCGAATCATAGGGATTAACTCCTCCAGATCTGATTGGAGCTCTCCAATCAGATCTGGAGGGGCGGATCGATGGGTGCCCTTCCTCTCCTAAACCCCCTCCAGCTCCAGAGCTGATCAGGGCCCCCCTTCCCTCCCATCCGCCCCCCGCCCCTCCGATCATTATCTATCTGCCGGTGGGCTGCACCCTCCGGTGCACCCTCCGGTCAGCCTCATCTGCGCCCCCCCGTATACTGATAAAAATTGGTTACTTAGTATAGGGCGCAGGAGCACAAATGGAAGGAATTCAATCCTTAAATGATCCATTTGTGCTCCTGCGCCCTATATTAAGTAAACCAATTTTTATTAGTATACAATTCCCACCTATGGTGTGGGTTACAGGGGCTGTGGAGCACATCCATAATAGAGGGAGAGAAAGCCCAGTGCTGGTCTAGGACCTGTGGTGAAGTGGTGAGTGCTGGTTTGCTAGAACTGTACCACGTGATCTGCCTGTACCACGTGACCAGGATGACGCTGCAAGGAGCCTGGTGTGTAGGAGATTGAGCTAGGAGTCTGTGCAGCAGCGTGGAGCCTGCAAATCAAGCTGACACTGGGGTTGTGTGGAGGCGCACAAGCAGAGCAGGTGAGGGTCCACTGCACACAGACTATGTCCCCAAATGAGCATGTCAGGTTCTCCCTAGGGTGCGCTTCTCCTGTTTCTTTTGTTTTGTTGTGCCCCCCTGTGTCCTGTCCCCCCCCTGTGTCCTGCTTCCCCCCTTAAACTCTTGCGGCGGGCTGCACCCGCCAGTGCATCCACCGTCATTCTCATCTGCGCGCCCCCCCTGTGTCCTGTGCCCCCCTGTGTCCTGCGCCCCCCCCATGTCCTGTCCCCCCCACCTCTCCCTAGTAGGCTGCACCCGCCGGTGCACCCACCGGTCAGCCTCCTCTGCTCCGTGTGGGCCCCTCCTCCTCTCCCGGGCTCCTCCTCCTCACCGGTGGATCGTGAGTGAGGTAAGTATGAATGAATGAATGAATGAAATGGATGGATGGATGGATGCATGCATGATTGGATGGATGGTGCATGAGTGGATGCATGGGTGCATGCATGGGTGGATGGATGGGTGCATGGGTGGATGGATGGGTGAATTTGTGGATGGATGGGTGAATGGGTGCATGCATGGGTGGATGGATGGTGCAGTGCATGGATATGTGCATGGATTGATGTGTGCATGCATGGATGTGTGAATGGATTGATAAGTGCATTCGTGGATGTCTCTGCGTGTGTGGATGTCTCTGCATTCATGGATATGTGCATGCATGCATAGATGTGTGCGTGCATGCATGGATGGATGTGTGCGTGGATGTGTGCGTGCATGGATGTCTGCATGCGTGGATGTCTCTGCGTGCGTGGATGTGTGCGTGGATGTGTGTGTATGGATGTGCATGCATGGATGTCACTGCATGCATGGATGTGTGCATGCATGCATGGATGCGTGCATGCATGGATGTGTGCGTGCATAGATGTGTGCGTAGATGTCTCTGCATGCATGAAGAATGTGTGCATGCATGGATGGATGTGTGCATGCGTGGATGTGTGCGTGCATGGATGTCTGCATGCGTGGATGTCTCTGCATGCGTGGATGTGTGCATG
>JARQOC010000004.1:393107068-393227992 GCA_033576535.1 Allobates femoralis | reverse complement strand
AGAATCGCTAGCATCCGTTGAAGCGTTCCAGAGTCATTACCTCATAAAGGGACACTGGTCAGAATTGACAAAAATGCCAAAGTTTTTAGGGTCAAAATAGGCTGGGTCATGAAGGGGTTAATAGCTTCAAGATGGAAAAAACCTGAACTGCCTACGATTCTAGACTTAATAGAAAGAATATCCCAACACAGTATATTTGAGCATAATTTTGCTCTCTGGAATAGTAATTAAAAAAATATGTTGATAGGTGGGAAATGTGGATTTTGGTCCACCCGCCAAATCTCTTGAACAGAGGCTAATTGATTAATATTTTACTGCATCAGTTAAATTCTATCTGATTTAGAAATAGACAAATAATTCTCTTAATAGTATGTAACTATAGCTCAGGCTCATACTGTTTACTATAAAGCTTTGTTTACTAATGCTTTTTTCATGTGTATTACATTGTTTATGTGCGTAACTGATAAGATCTCTAAAATCTCTAAGGCTGGCTTCACATCACGGTGTGATCCAGCCCCGGACCGGATCAGCACACAGAACCGGAGGGCCAAATGTGCCCTCCGGTCCTGTGTGCAGCCGGATGCTGCTAATTGCAGCCGCAGCTGCTGATTATTCAAGACCGTGGCTAGCCGCGGTCCTGAAAGGACAGTGGCGTGCAGCTGCCAGTGTCCGCTTGCCGGATCCTCACGGACCGGGGCAATCCTGCCCCATAGGCTCCCATGTTAGGAAGTGGCGGATTGCCCCGGACACAGGAGGATCCGGCCAAATTCAAGATCCGACAAAAGGGGAGATTTTTCTCCCCGGACACAAAAATTATGCAAGCATCATTTTTGTGTCCGGGGAGAATAATCCATATTCCCCGGACTGTCACGGAGTGATGAAACCGGATGGCAGAGAGCTGCCATCCGGCTCCATCCGGCCCATAGGCTGGGTTACACCGGACAGCCCCGGATCCAAAAAAAAAACGAGATGTGAAGCTAGCCTAAATGGTGCATTGATCTGAAATACCTGAAGATAATTATGCTGGTTTTATCACTGTAATTTTTCCCTATTTGTTGTTTTGTATGGTTGAGTGTGTCCTTCCCCCCCCCCCCTTTATATTTATGTTCCTTCCCCATTTTGAAAACTTCCTCTAACTAAATATTTGGAAACAGAGGATCACGAGTATGCTCCAACCTGCAAGTGATGTGTGGTGCCCCTGCGTCCAGGAGGCCACAAAGGGAACTGCAGCCAGGCAGGTAGGACGACAGTTGCACAACAACACCCTCACTGCCCACACAACCCATGTACAGTAGATGGCAGCATTCAGCCCTGACCTTGGAGACTCTAGGCAGGCGAGGGGTGGTGGATTTAGAGAAGTGGGTTGGGCACACACGTAGTCAGGTGAGTGACAGTAGAAATAGTGAAGGGGGAGGAGGAAGGAGTCAGTAGGCCAGAGTGAGCCGACCAGACAAGACCAAGAGTAGGCCCAGGGTGCTGAGCAGCAAAGACACAGATTAGCAGCAGGCTAAGGAGCACGGCACAGGCCGAGAGACAGCAGCCGACCAAGTTAAGCTGAGCAGGAAGAAGGGCTCACACGTCCTGGAAGAGTGAGGTGTAGGAGCGCAGAATCTGTACTGAGCCAGTGTGAGCTGGAGGAGATAGAAAGCCCGTCCGAAGCCAGTACCCCCAGGAGTGTGAAGAAAGAGAGGGACGGTGATGCCCGGGCCCTAGAACTACAGCCGAGACGACAGACTGCAGGCGGAGTAGCCCTCCTATGACACTGGAAGACACAGTAGAGAGAGCCTGGTAGAGCCTCACATGGGAGGACTGCTAGAGGCTAGGCTGAGTAGAGTGTCGGCTCTAGAGGGGACCGTAGTTTTACCCGGCATCCCCAGACAACCGACGGGGGACTATAGCTACACGTTAGGGTCCCTACCCCAAAGGAACAGGCAGCTCAGTGACAAACAGGACGACCCACAGGGGCCGAGTCACCGCCATACTGTCCGGAATCACACACAACCAAGTGAACACAGAGAACATTAACAGCCTGGAAAGGACACAGTGACAGAGTGAGGGTCACAGAGAGGAGAGGCCTGGCTGCAGAGGGTAAAGGGGACCCGGAGGGGGAGTGAGCTCGTGTATTGAGACTTGAACTGAGACCAACTATAAGAACTGTACTGAACTGTAACTTGAACTTGAAAACTTGAGAAGTAAACACGGAGAACCCTGAATACGTCTCTCTTGTCTGTCTCTGCCTGCGTACTATTCCGTCCATACAGGATTATAACAACCCTCCACCTGCAGAGCCACAGCTTACCAGCTCCAGCACCAAGGAAGGATTTCTGCAGCATAAGATAAGATAAACTTTATTGATCCCGGAGGAAATTACAGTATTACAGCAGCAGAACAAATATCAAGAACATTTCACACTTTACAAAATAAGTCTATATGGACAGCAGATGTGGGTAGACTGGTACATGTACCTCACCTATTCCCCCCATACACGTAGAACTTCACTTAGTCTTGGGACGCTTTACACTTATACATTTGTTAAACATCCCCACAGCTGTCGGAACAAACGATTTTCTGTATCTTTCCTTTTTACACATTAGTTGGATTAGACGCTTGCTGAATGTGCTCTTCTGCTTCGCAAACAGTTCAGAGAGCGGGTGTGTATTGTTGCTCATTATAGCCTTGCATTTCTTATTAATTCTATCCTCTAATACCTCCTCGAAAGTCCTAAGTTGTAGACCCACCGCCGCACTAGCCTTCTTGATAAGTTTATTCAGCTTATTAGCGTCAGCTGTGCGCACACTACTACCCCAGCATATTATTGCAGCAAAGATTGCACTCGCCACAATAGTTGGTAGAACATTTCAAGCATTTTGCTACACACATTAAACGACCTTAATTTCCTTAGGAAGTAAAGTCTACTCATCCCTTTCTTGCAAACCTTCTCCATATGGCACCTCCAATCAAGCTTGCTGTCCAGGTGAACCCCCAAATATTTGAAATTCTCCACCATCTCCACATCCTGACCATCAATAGTGATAGGTAAGCAATCCTTCATGCACCTTCCATAACTCAACACCAACTCCCTGGTTTTCTTTACGTTGAGTTCTAAATGGTTTAGCCTGGCACAAGTCAACAAAGTCCGAGACCACCTTCTGTATTCATCCTCCCCCCGGCCTCTCTCAATACCTCCGACTATCACTGAGTCATCAGAGTACTTCTGAAGGTGACAAAGGTCTGATTTATACTGAAAATCAGCTGTGTATAACGTAAAAAGGAATGGCGACAGCACCGTTCCCTGAGGGGCTCCAACACTGCTCCGAACACTATCCGATACGGCCGCCCCCAACCTTACGAACTGTGGCCTGTCCGACAGGTAATCAATGATCCAATTCACTAGTCCCTCATCAACCGCCATTTCAACCAGCTATTTACGTAATAATAGTGGCTGTAAGGTGTTGAATGCACTGGAAAAATCGAAGAACATGGCACGTACAGTGGTTCCATCATTGTCCAAAAAGGAATGTACTGTTTGTAGCAGATATGCTACAGCATCGTCCACCCCTAGACTCTGCCGATACGCAAACTGAAGGGGGTCCATAAAAGCAGACACCCTCGGACACAAGTAGGCAAGTACAATTCTCTCCAAGGACTCATCGCATGCGATGTTAAGGCCACCGGTCTATAGTCGTTATGGGAGCTGGGAAGGTAGTCTTGGGAACCGGCACCAGGCAAGAAGTCTTCCATTAGAACTGGTACTCTTGTGATTGTAAGCTCCAGTTAAACAGGTGCTGGAAGACAGTGCACAACTGATTTGCACACACTCTGAGGACACGTGGACAGATACCATCAGGCCCTGCTGCTTTACCAATGACCAGCTTACTAAATTGTTCCCTCACATCATTTTCTGAGATCAAAAAAGTCTCCAACTTCCTCCTCCCAGTTGATATTGCTTGTCACTCCCGGCCTTCTCCCCTGTTGACATTGCACATTTATCATTGAATCTGTTGAAAAACTCATTCATCTAATTAGCCATGATCAGCCCCCACCCCCCTGATCTGACCTTGCCTTAAACCCAGTCAATAGCTTCATTCCAGCCCACACTTCTCTGGAGTTGTTGTGTGACAACTTATTTTCCAATTTAATTCTGAATGCTTCAAGGGCAATCTTAATTTTCCCCTTTAAGTCTCTCTGTACAATTTTCATCTCCTCCTTGTCTTTCCTTTTAAAAGCTTTTTTTTTCCTGTTTAGTAGATATTTCAATTCTTTTGTAATCCAAGGCTTGTTGTTTGCATAACACGAATCTCATGAATAGGTACAATATTGTCAGTACAAAAGTTGATGTAATCAGTAACTCTCCCGGTAACCTCATTAACATCATCATTATGTTCCCTGGCACATAACACCCCCAGTCTGTGCAATCAAAGCAGTCTTGTAACCTCTTCTCTGCTGCCGGAGACCACTTCCTTATCTGTTTAATTGTCACTGGTTGTTTGCAGACAACTGGCTGATAGGCTGGAGACAATAGTATGAGGTTGTGGTCAGATTTCCCCAGGGGGGGCAATGCAGATGATGAGTAAGCATCCTTAACACTGGCATAGAGGAGATCCAATATATAATTGGCCCGTGTAGAACATTTGACATATTGATAGAACTTTGGTAATGAGATCTTGGCTCGATTAAAATCCCCAGAAATGACAGTTAGAGAGTTAGGGTGTTTCGTCTGAAGCCGGGCAATCACCCCAGACAGTACTTCCCCAACTGCCTCTGGATTTGCAGATGGTGGTATATACGACACCACTGCAATAACAAGAGAGAATTCTCTAGGCAGATAGTAAGGCCTGAGGTTCACTGCTAATAGTTCAATGTTTGGGCAACAATGTCTCTCCTTTACTGTTACATGCCCCTGATTACACCATCTGTTGTTAATGTACAGTATCACTCCTCCACCCTTCTTCTTACCGCACTTCACTCTGTCCCTGTCAGCCTGAACCATATGAAACCCTGGTACCGGTACACATGAATCTGGGACGTCCTCATGCAACCAGGTTTCTGTAAAGCACATGAGACTGCATTCCCTGAACTCCTTCTGGGTCTTACTCAGAGCCAGCAGTTCATCCGACTTGTTACCAAGCGATCGTACATTACCCATGATGATGGATGGGACCGCAGGTTTAAACCTTCTCCTTCAGGACTTGATCTTCTTGCCTGCTCTGCAACCTCTGAAAGGTCTCCTCATTTCCCGTGGAACATGTGGTATTGCAACTGCTGGAGAAGACTTTGTCCTGCGCAGTTCCAGAAGACAACTCCTTGAATACACTACTCGTTTAGCGACAGACCTAGGGACAACCCTCCGATCAGTGATTCCATCCATCCCACGAGGCCTCTCCGTGGCATATTGTATACGGTGCTCTCCGCCGAGCACATATGGCTGTATCACTGACACAGGCTGTGGGCAACAGCATACATCCATCGGTAGTATTAGCTGAGATGGACCATATAGCGTACCCCAAAGTGGCCATGCCAGCAGGGGACTTGTGAGTGGTAGTGGAGGATCCAGGTGAAAACCATATGCTGTGTGCCCAGAGGCAGTAGAAAGTGTGGGGTGTGCTGCATTTTCCATCCCACAGCAGACCAGCGTGCAGGAACGTCGCAATCCACGAGATGAAAAACATTGCAAAGATCCAAGGTTGAAATTAGAGGTCCAAAAAGACATCAGGAAAGGTACAAACACTGTAGCAAAACTGTAACAAACAAAATAATAGCTGCTGCAATGGGCTGCCACTAGCAAGGCGCCCTATTGTTTCCACAGTCTGGCAGAGAGCAGACAGCACGTCTGCACACCTCTGAGTCCAGCTCTGGACAGTAAGTGAATTGCATTCAGCACCAGGCCTGCACACTAAACAATAGACTTTAATCATCACTGCCCCAGGGAACACAGTTCTGCCCACGGGAACTATTCAATCTACGCCGCCATTACATCATCCCGGAGGTTCTGCAGCAGCGGCGGCCCCATTACTGGCCGCACACAGTGGGTGACGTCACGACTGACAATCCCCTGTAAATATCCCCTTATTATTGCCAGGCCCGGGACACGGTCCGGACCAGGACCACCCATGACTTCCCCAGTAGCAGACCCAGTCCGGTACTGAGTACCCCGTCCCAGTGGGCTTGACAACCGTAGAAATGCATTTTTCAACTTTAGAAGTAGCTCAGACAGGGATTCTTAGAGTAGTACTATGTAGCTGCAGGTACAGATAGGGATAGCTGGGGGGGGGGGGGGGGGTGTCAGAAATTAGCTGACAGGCTCCCGTTAAGTGCAATTGAAATTCTACTCAAATTCACAAAAATCCATATTCTCTATGATGCAGATTTTTTAGTAATTTGCTTCATACAAACTGAGTAAAATGATAGCTAGCTTGATGACATTTTACTTAACTGGAAAAGGTTAAAAAATAAATAAAAATTATACCACATGGCTCATTTCTTCATCCACCTCTGCTAGGCACTGTCCTTCATACTGTATTTGTTGCCCTTGTTATCATTGATCTGAGACGCCAGGCCTCTTCATGCTATGCTTGGTTTCGGGAGTGACCAAGCCTGGAAAGTCTCTATGCATGTCCATTCTGACACTGTGATGTTACAACATGTGCGGCAACTTTCCAATGCACATGTGCAGGCACATTCTTAGCCTTGTGGTGGGAAAATCCTTGTCTAACAAGAAAAGGGTTTAGGGTTATAGTGGGGGGTGGTGATAGAATAGGCATAGAGGACCATACAAGGGACAGAAAACAATGGCTGAAGAAGTAAGCGGAGGGGGATTATTTATTTATCTTTATCTTATGTATAGTGCTCTTGGATCTCCGTCGAGAATACATTTTATGCAAATCAAACACATCTGTAAAATTTGAGGAATTTAGTGAATTTGAATCTTGTCAGATCTGCTCCTCTCTAGTCCCAGCACTAGAACCCCAAGTAATCAATGGTTATAACTTGTCCTATCAATAAAGGTACCTTTACACGCCGCGACGGCAGGCTGGATACATCGCGCTACATCACGTGCACGAGCACGCTCAAACGGCTACAAACGGTGAACGCATCTCCTTTACACGCCGCGACAAGGTGCGCTACGCCACGCTACATCTATAGCTAGCTACATCGCCGGGTGTCTCAAGTAGCCAGCTGTAGCTTAGCGTACCACGTTTACACAGCGCTACAATAAGCTACTATGGGCGGACCTGGTACAGCAGGGACAGCACATAGGCGTGCCACAATCTTGGATTACGAGCCGTCCGTACGATGATAGGACAGCGCAATATCATCCTGATTGGCCAGGCATCGCAGGAGGCTGAGACATCCAGCACGCTCGAGCGATTGTGTGTTGTGACTGGTCAGCTCCTTAAATATGCCGCCCTAGGCAGCGACTACCAATCGGCACGCAGAAGCTTCCACCAATGATCGCACATGGGGCGCGGTAAGACGGAGCCGAGGTCACGCCTTAGCTACATTGCAGCTACAGCGCAGGGTGTGCAGAGTTCCCTTCCGTTGCTTCTTTACACGCCGATACAGCTCGCTACCATCGGCGATATAGCCATCTGTTTTCGAGCACAGCCCATAAACAGATGTATCTGTCGCCGGCTGTAGCGTCGCGTCTTCAGACGCCGCTACGACGGGCTACATTGACGCTACAAGCTACATTTGTAGCCTGTAGCGCGATGTATCCAGCCTGCGGCGTGTAAAGGTACCTTTAGGGATAAATTATTATCTTAGTGCAAACTCTCTAAGTGCATCAGATAAAATAAGGTTATGCTTGTCCTTTTTCCCTCAATAATTTTTACCTGTAGCTCCTATTTTAGAAAGTTTCATATACAAATTAAACATTGATTCCAAGCCAGTTATATGATTCAATATTTATGGAATTTGCTTGCTGCAATTCTTAGATTGCTATACTGCTTCCCATATGTTCTGTCAGCCCCCCAAGGAGTTATAGGTAGGGTTAATGTAATAGTGAGATAGCAGGTTATATATTTATGCAGGTCAAGTATCACCACTATAATTTATGATAATGTAATATTTTCCAATTCTAAGGGCTTCTTTTTTGACAATAATGGTCCTTGTCAGTGTAAGGCAATATTATATGGTGCATTAAAGTCCCTTTAAGAATAATTATTTTTGCAACAATTCTTTAGTGTATGTTAGGTTTGATATTTCTCCTGGGTAATTTTCTGTTTATCTATGAGGCTCCTCTTGGTTACTACTGCCTTGCTGAGACAATTATATAGGCTTATATGTGTAGCACAGCGGATTATGTTAAGGTTGTGACTCTTTCCATTTATAGTGTAGAAAAGTATGTGGTATTTATTTAGAGTGTCATCTCTTCCATGTTATAAAGTCAGACAGCATTTTATAGCCAATTATCTGACATTTGTTCTATAATTGCAGCCAAAGAAAGGTATGTGTTTCTTATCGCTAACAGGATTTAGTCAGTTGAAGAAAATATGTGTAATATAAACATTTCTTGGACAAATAATTATGTATCTATTAGATGGGGATCTGTTGAGGGAATCCTTTTTACTGAAGTAATCATTATCTTATCAGTAAGAGTACTATAACATTATTATATATTATTATTTATTTATATAGCGCCATTAGGTTCCATGGCGCTTTACATGAGGATAGGGGAGACAAGCACAATTACAATAACTCTAGACAATCAGGACATATAGGTACAGGAGGGGAGGGGACCCTGTCCACAAGGGCTCATAGTCATGTTAGCATGGTCCACAATTGGACAAAGTTCTTCTCCGCTGGCCAGTCAGCCTTTGACGACTTATCTTCCTGTTCCTGTCCCTTTGCTCTTCCTGGATGGAAGCATAAAATAAGTAATATGTGGGATGTTTGTTTAAGATTTCCCCTGACCCACTTCTGTTTATCGCAGGACACTGAAACTGCACATGTGTAATGATGTAAGTTTCTATATGTTATGTGCCAATTTGCAACTCTGAACTGATAATTTGAAGAGGAAATCTAGCGAGACAGACTCCATTTGTAGAATTGCAGTTTTTTATTGCAAATAAAAAGCTTCAATGGTACAGGCAGGCAATGTGCATGGTACAGAGGTCAACGCGTTTCGACGCTGAGGTCTTAGTCATGGTTACTAAAGGAAGTCAGAGGTGCAGTATAAGTATCCACCCACTGACTAGTGCACAGCTGCATGAAATTAGTGAATACTAATTAAAAGCCAGTGAATGCAAGGGAATATAGCATAAAAAAGGGAAACTATAACAGATATATAAAACTAAATAAAGTGCACACGCAGCAGTAAAACACAAAATCAATGGTGACAATCTGTTCAGTAAAATTGCCTTAATACTGAAGGATAATATCTTGTCTAACATTGAGACAATAGGGGGCACGGGAACCGAGATGAAATATCCAATGGGATTCTCTGTGTAGCAATTTGCGTCTCAGGTCCCGCCCCTAAAAGAATTGACCACTTTTTCAATACCTTTGAAGCAGAAAGTGGCTGTGTCATCTTCATGCACCGAAGAAAAGTGTCTGGAAACCGCAGAGATATTAACTGAGGTAGCGCTGGTTGAATCAGAAATATGTCTGCAAATTCTCTTTTTAAGTTCTCCAGAAGTACAGCCTACGTATTGAATGCTGCATGTAGTGCATTCAATAAGGTAAATTACATTTGTGCTGCAACAGTTAATAATAGATTTGATATTATATCTTTTGCCATCGCTGCGATACAAATGTACTGTCTTTTTGAGCAGAGTCGCAGGCTGTACACCTGTTATG
The DNA here is from genome assembly GCA_033576535.1 of Allobates femoralis. Lineage (NCBI taxonomy): Eukaryota > Metazoa > Chordata > Amphibia > Anura > Aromobatidae > Allobates > Allobates femoralis. The sequence goes on along the minus strand of JARQOC010000004.1, from coordinate 393,218,194 downwards.
CCCACACTTAAAGAAGCCATGTAGTGTCAACCAATTGCTTCTTTCTATCCCTGAAAAACTTGAAAAAAAGCTGGGAGAAAGTATGGAACTTAAAGTAGGTGCTTTTCTAGTGCAAAACCAGACCAGACAGTTCTTCAGAATCCTTACTAATTTGTGGTCCCTGTTTAGAATGGAAAGATATTTCTTAATAATCCTTATGATGTTATTATATTGTGGACTATAAGTAGTAGAAAAGGTGACTGCTTGTCCACTATGTGGTAATTGTGCATACATATTGTGGTCAATGAGATCTCTGCTATCCATGGAGTTAACTATACCCTCAGCACGATTTAAAATGTTATGAGAAGATCCTCTATATTTGAGTCTCTCCCTCAGCTTGACAGCTTCTAGCATAAATTGTTCAGGATCAGAGCAGTTCCTCTTTTTGCATATAAGTTCCCTGACTGGAATGTTTTTATTGACATAGGTTGGGTGACAAGAGGTAGCTGCTAGAATAGGATTGGTAGCGGTGGGTTTTCAATATGGCCTCACCTCGACCTCTCCTGTAGGACAAACTCCTAGGTAAAACGCTCAGATATTGGGAAGATGGTGTATCACGGTCCGCGCTGCTGCCCCAATGGAATCATGAGGAATGCAAGGTTTCAAAAAGTCAAGAGGAATGCAAGGTTCCAAAGGTAACATTCTCCATTATTCCACCAACGCGTTTCGGCACCTATCCTGGCACCTTCATCAGGGTCAAACTCCTAGGTAAGGTAACATCAAAAAAATTATTTTTGCTTAATCAAAGTGATGAGTAAATTGAAGATTGAAGTAATTGTCATTAAGATAATTGACAAAGTCGGGAACGTCGCATCCACACCAACGAGATGTCATCAATGTTTTTTGCGTACCAAAAAATGCTAGTGTGAAAGGGATTATTGGAAAAAATATGTAATTCCTCCCACACACCCATTACTATATTTGTATCCCTAGGCAAATATCTGGTTCAGACAGAATGCACAAAGGGATTAATATACCATGTGATTTGGATGTCTTGATATATTGCTGTTTCCTTGTCCATTGATCATTGTAATAGCACTTGGTGACTAATGGTTTTCCTATGTGGCATTTCTCTGGAATTATGTATGTTTTCAATATGATAATCAAATAAACATCTGTCTTTTTTTGGCATATCCGTGGGTTAAGTGCTCCTTATATGGTACATTCTTTTTCTTTCTTTCCTATATTGAACCGCATTGGTACTGGAGGCACCCTTTATTAATGATTTTTGGTGCTGTGTGTGCCTATCTTTTCATTACAAGGTTTTGGGGCATTGATTTGTTCATTTGGATCATTAGTGAACAAATACTGTGTGTATTACACTATGGTATACATATGATCAATGTCTAAAACCAAAGTTGAATTCCAGTTATAGGACTGCAGGAAATGATATAAATATTTTTGGGAGGGGGCAGGGGGTTTATGTTTTCAAGAATGGAAATATATTAAAAAGAGATCTTTGGAAAGTCATTTTTTGAAGTGAGCCATCAGAATGTAAAACCATTACCATATTTTTTGGATTATAGTATGCACTTTTTCCCTCAAAACTAGGAAGTGAGGGGAATGGGGGTGTGTCTTATAACCCAGATATAGCTTATTGGGATGGGTGGGGTGGCTTTGGAATGGGGTCGCAGGAGGCAGGGTTGACGCTGAAAAAAGTCGGCGGCAAAATGATTTGGCGGTGCATCATTTGCATCCCTTATCTGTAACCTTCCTCATGTTATCATATATTTAAAAAAAAAACATGTTGATTGGTACTGTTGCCATTAACCTTCTAAGTAGTGATGGGCGAATCCTAAATTACTCGGAATCGCTTGACTCTAGCGAGTCCGAGCACAGGACTCGCTACTCGTTGCGAGTCTAGCGAGTCCAATGTTAATGAATGGGGAAGCGAGTAATAGCGAGTAGTGTGAGATTTACAAATCGCAGATGTGTCTCGGAAGCTTCAGCCTGAAGCAATCCGAGTTTTGTCATTTATTTGCATTGGACTTTACTTTGTAAGTAATCGCTGGCTGGGAAACTCGCACAGATAAGAGAAGAGTCCTGTCTGCTCTGTGCAGCTCCAGGGTCCTAGAGCCCGCCTGCTGCCTGATGTAGCAGTGCTGAGATTGTTCTCAGTCTGCTCATTCCCTGTGTACAGACATGAATGTCTGTGCACAGAGATGATGTAGCAGTGCTGAGATTGTTCTCAGTCTGCTCATTCCCTGTTCATAGACATCTATATCTATACACAGGGGATGTAGCAGAGAGGACATCGCGTTTTGGACTGTGTCGGACAGAAGAGGATTTTTTTAATTAAAGATGGAGTCCCTAATGGCTTTTTTTTTTATTTCTAATAAAACAATTTCTCTGTGTTGTGTTTTTTTTAAAACAATTTAATAGAAATTCATGGCGGTCATGTCTAATATTGGCGTGACCGCCATAAATTTCGGGCTTAGGGCCAGCTGATAATACAAAGGTACTCGCTACTCTTTGCGAGTATAGCGATTACGAATACTTTTGCAGTGTATCAATAGATACAATGCAAAAGTCCTGTAAAAGAGAGAAAAAGTGGTTAAAAAATAAAAAAATCGGATACTCACCTTAACCGACAGCTGTACCGGGAGCGGCCGATGCACGTCTATTCATGGAAAAGGACCTTTCCCTCTCTCAGCCAATCAGATGGCTGGGAGAGATCTGGCCAATCAGATGCCGCCACGTCACAATGACGTAATCGCTAGCAGCCACCTGATTGGCCAGATGGAAAGGTCCTCTCAGGTACACCGAGGACCTTTCCATCTGGCCAATCAGGTGGCTGCAAAAGGTGGGCTTGTGTGGCTCTCCCCGCCGTCGGCGTGTTAATTATGCATGCCCCGTGCAATAGAGCAGAGACTGTGCTTGTCTGCAAGGGGGCGGTACAGGCGATATGACGTAAATCGTGTTATATCGCCTGTACCGCCCCCTTGCAGGACAAGCAATGTCTCTGCTGTATAGCACGCCCATGTGGGCATGCATAATTAACACGCTGGTGGCGGGGAGAGCCACATAAGCCCGCCTTTTGCGGCTTCACATATAATGTGAAGCTGCAGAATAAGAGGTGAATAAACTACTTTTATAAACTTTCACATAGCGCTTTAGGGACAGAAAGGGATGGTTACAAATGGATTACTATGGTGCAAGGACAGGTTAAAACAGGCTGGGGGGTCATTTGTAGAGGTCAGGTTCCCTTTAAGTGTAATTCCCAGAATAGTAAGGTTTCACCTATCCATGATATAAGGGTAACTTACTGATCGATGGAGGCCTGATTGCTGGGACCCCCAGCAATCACAAAAATAGGGTTCAGGAATCAAGGAAGCAGGCTTGGCAGATTTACATCTGTAATGACCCAGAAAGGGTAAATCACAAAAGGTTCTGCATGCATAGGAGTTTGTAGATTAATTCATAGTTTAATGTATTGTCTAGTTTCACTGTATCATAATTAAGTGCAAGTAGTTTCAATGTAATACCACGGGAGAACAGCAGGTAAAGGTATAAATGTTGGCATCTAACGGTATAGTAGGATGTGTGACCAATATTCTCTTTAGTCTGATCACTATGCTATGAAGGGAGAGATGAGAGTTGGCAGTTGAAATAAGCCCAGCTAGAGGTGATGAGCAGCAATATAAGGGTGGCTAATGCCACATACTTGCCAGACAGTCATTTCAGAGCCCATGACAGCCAAGCCAAATCGCAGTTAAAGATTTTCCACATCAGAGAACCTGATCAGTTGACATCCAATCTGAATGTGTATGGAAATACAGTGGTGTAGCCTGGGGTGGGATTCAAATTTTTAACAGGTTCCGTGTTTGTGTGTGAGGAAACCACACCCATATTAAGCCACACCCACATTAAGCCACACCCCTGCCTCAAGCGTATATGAATAATGCTTCTTACTGCGCATCACCCCCCGCTGCACCGCCGAGCTCTGCTCCTCACTGCGCATCACCTCTGCTTGGTAGAGATGTTAGTGTTGTAGGCTGCAGTTAACTGTGTACAGGGACGCTGTGACACAGACAGTAACAGACAAACCAAGTCTCTAATAAGTGACATGATATCACAGATGTGTCCCTGTAGTTGATGCAGCTGACAGCCCCTCTGTGCAGTCCCCATCACCACCGCGCTCTGCTCCTGTTTGTATGGAGTGAAGAGAGCATTGAATGTATGTGGACTGCTGTAGTGCTGGCTACAGAATCGGGTCGCAGCTCTAAATCTTCCCGGTTATGAGAGCCAGCTGCTACTTTAACAAGTGGTTCCCGAGAACCTGGGAGAACCCCCTGCACCCCTGGGTGCAGCTAAATGCTGAAGAAGATGTAAACCATTTGTGCTATTCAGTAAACAGTTTGAACTTTTCATACCAAGGTCTGATCTGACTTTTTCCTCCCTCCCTACCTACCTACCTACTTACCTCATCAAGATGTACCTTGGGAACATGTCTAGAGTGCCAGGAACCAGGTGGGAGAGGTGTGACCAAACTGTACAACACCGCAGAAAAGCCACATCATCGCTCAGTACCTACATCTGTGCCCAATAGTGCCTCCTGCACATGCTACCCGGGTGTGACGTATGTTGCACATCTTGATGGAGTGTTCCCATTGTCATTGCGACTGCCAGATATAAGCTTGGTTGTGCTCAGCATTCTCTGGCAGTCCCTCAGACAATGAATGTAGCAGGCATTGAACATGTACATCTCCACTTCATTCAAGAGGGGTGTCAAAATTCTGGCTTTTCTACGTTATCTTCTGTGTCTCCTTGCCCTTTGCCAAGTTGGCGTCTGCCACCTCTTACCATCCATATGTTCTTGATTTCCTGCTTATATACACTCCAGACCAACTTCCTGGCCTTGCTTGAGTATTTTACTTGAACATCAGGCTCCTCTGTGCATTTCTAGTTTGTGCTCTATCTCCAGCTATGCCGGATCAGCTCTTCTCATATTCTCTGCAGTCTGATGCTCATCTGATCTTCCCCTGCTTCCAGTTTTCATCCCTGCATCAAGCTGCTCTATCAAGGGTTTATGTTTGCCTCAGTTACTGCCAACCTGCTCCACTGCACGTGAGCTCTGTTTGCTCTAAAAGCTCTGCTGCGGCTGTTCTATTTGGTTTATTTAATTGCAGTTGCAGTGCTCTGTACTGTTCGGGACTTAGCATTTAGCAACAGACTGTTCTGTTATCGGCCACTTCAAGTGTGAAACTATTCTGCTTGGCTTTACTGTGTATGCACTGTTGTTTGAATGATTTAAGAACTCTTCCCTTTATTTGCTGCACCTACACTTTTGAACTTGTTTGCACATGTGTTTAATACAGACCTATTTATATACCTTGTTGTGTCTTGCCCTATGCTACCAGATTTCTAAAAGTAATCCACAAAGTTGTGTGGTAAGGGAAATCTGCAAAGCTCAGTTCCATAGTTTCACAGCTCTGTTCTTGGGATCACGGGGGTTCCATCATTTGGACACCCAGAGATAACAAACATATCCCCTATCGTCTGAAAAGGATAACCTACTATTTTGGGTACACGTCTTAAATTTTGTAAGCTCCAGATTTTAAAAGATTTAATGCAATATAGTAAAAAAAAGTTAAAAACTAATTTAGAACTATGAGTACCTAAGTAAGTAGTAATGTAGTAGTAATTGTATTACATGGTAAAGGGTGATGCTCCACTGTTTCAATTGTTAATTTTTAATATCTATTGTGGCTAGGGTCACACTTGCATTTTTTTTAAAACCTGATCTGGTTTTGAGCTTTTAAAAAGCTCAAAACTGGAGCAGGAAATGCTCCTCATAGGAGACTATTAAAAAAAACAGATTGCTTTACAAGCAATCCGGTTACCGCCTCCGGCTCTGCAGCTTGCGTGAAAAATCATGCAGGCTGCAGTTTTCAGAGCAGTTCTGAGTCCCGCAATGCAGTAACCAGATTGCTCAGGATGTGTAATCCTGAGCAATGCGGTAACCGTATATACTACTGTCGGCTCTGTACATTTTTATGAATGAAGCCGCCGACTCCCCTGTGAGCAGCGCTCATACTATACGAAATGTACGTATAGTATGTGCGATGTCCAGGGTCCTGTAGCCATTTACAGTAGATCTATGGGTTGTGCTGCCCATAGATCAACTGTAAAAGCCTTCAGAACCTCGGACAGCGCACATACTATACGTACATTACGTATAGTATGAGTGCTGCTCACAGGGAACCTGGCAGATACATTCATAAAAATGTACAGAGCCGACAGGAGTCGGCTTACTGTACATCAGCAATTAACTCATTATATGCGCAGCTGAGTGGGTGGTATGTCTCTAGGGGGGGTGGGCACCCCCTAGAGACATTATGGCCACAATTATTAATATTTATTATTTTTAAACAGTGATAACAGTTTGCTCATCCCTGCGGCAGCCGGGATAAGCAAACTGTGTACGGTAACCGGATTGCTCAGGATTACACATCCGGAGCAATACGGTTACCGCATTGCGTTTCCCTCCACACATTTTTGTAAAAAAAATTGTGGGACCACAATTGCGTTCACCGCATCCGGATCTGGATGTGGTGAATGCAATTCTATGAAAAAGTGTGACCCTAGCCTGTGTCAGTGCTCTATATTATTAAGTTAGAGTATAAATCATTTAGACAGCAGCAACGCCTTATTGTTAATAAAATAATGTTCTCTGTCATAATTCATGAAGCAAAACATCATTTCTATTACTTAAAACCTTGGAGACTATAGTAAAATGCATTTTACTTAAATTATTATGTCACAACTAGCAATATTCACAGATTTCAATGTCCTCAGATTAAAGGAATAGCACAATGTTTCTTCTGCATAGGATTCCTTGGGGTATTGGGTTTTGCTGGCTTGCAAAACTGCATAGATTGAATATGTTCAAAATAATAATAGCATTACTAATTATAATGGATGTCTGCTATCTGTAGAAATTAATTATATAATGCATAAGTATTGTAGGGGCACATTTTGTTTAGAATTTTAGGAATGCTTGTCACACTGCTGTTTAGTTGATCGAGGAGGGAGAGCTTAGATTAGAGCTGGAATACATGTAGGGTTTATTGTCCCTATAGTCTTTCTATAGGTGTACTGTTGCTGCAGCTTAAGAACAAAAATACTGCCCTTTGGGGTACACTCACAACTGAGTATCTTGCCTTGCCAAGATCCTCAGAGAGAAGTGTTGTCAAGCATCAGTCGAGCGTCATGCATTTTTTCATGCAAGTATGACATGCATATGACATGCATTTTTAACATTGACTTTTCCATGCTGTAAAAAGTTTGAATAGATAGATAGATAGATAGATAGATAGATAGATAGATAGATAGATAGATAGATAGATAGATAGATAGATAGATACTTATACAAACAAGGTGCAGCGAGTGGTGCTGGCTATCCCGGGTGCAAAGCGACCTCCACCGTCCTCAGCGTTTCTCAGTATACATACAAATGTCGCAGCACTCCCTTGGTGGTGTATAGCAGTTGTTTATTCCACCTTGAGTTGGTACAAAATGGCAACGTTTCAGGCCCCCACTGCCTGCAGGAATAAGGGCGTGGGGGCCTGAAACGTTGCCATTTTGTACCAACTCAAGCTGGAATAAACAACTGCTATACACCACCAAGGGAGTGCTGCGACATTTGTATGGATAGATAGATAGATAGATAGATAGATAGATAGATAGATAGATAGATACAAAACAGAAAAAACTGCACAGCACTCACAGACTAATGTGAACTGGTGCCAGCAGGGACACTGGGTCATACAACTAGAAAAAAAAAAATTCTCTGCAGCACTCAGCTACTACCAATGTGCAAACATGCTAACAAGCGGTATATATTTGAGGAAAAAATTTAAAAACTTACGTTTTTTTCAAAAAACTCAAAATCTTATTTTTTATTTTCTTGGGGTTCTTGGTACGCACATTGGCCAATGTCCGTTTGCTCATCAGCCGCGACAAGGCGACCCCAGGTCTGATGAGTCCTAACGCTGACATCCCTGTCCTCCTTTTCCTCCCTATCCCACTCTCAAGTGGGCGGACACCATCTCAACCTAAGACCACCTGTGGGTGATGAGGGTGCAAGTTGCAGTCATGGAGCCAGATTCTCCATTCGTTATACACAAAACAGAAAAAACTGCACAGCACTCACAGACTAATGTGAACTGGTGCCAGCAGGGACACTGGGTCATACAACTAGAAAAAAAAAATTCTCTGCAGCACTCAGCTACTACCAATGTGCAAACATGCTAACAAGCGGTATATATTTGAGGAAAAAATTTAAAAACTTACGTTTTTTTCAAAAAACTCAAAATCTTATTTTTTATTTTCTTGGGGTTCTTGGTACGCACATTGGCCAATGTCCGTTTGCTCATAAGCCGCGACAAGGCGACCCCAGGTCTGATGAGTCCTAACGCTGACATCCCTGTCCTCCTTTTCCTCCCTATCCCACTCTCAAGTGGGCGGACACCATCTCAACCTAAGACCACCTGTGGGTGATGAGGGTGCAAGTTGCAGTCATGGAGCCAGATTCTCCATTCGTTATACACAGTGCTGTGCAGTTTTTTCTGTTTTGTGTATAACGAATGGAGAATCTGGCTCCATGACTGCAACTTGCTCCCTCATCACCCACAGGTGGTCTTAGGTTGAGATGGTGTCCGCCCACTTGAGAGTGGGATAGGGAGGAAAAGGAGGACAGGGATGTCAGCGTTAGGACTCATCAGACCTGGGGACGCCTTGTCGCGGCTGATGAGCAAACGGACATTGGCCAATGTGCGTACCAAGAACCCCAAGAAAATAAAAAATAAGATTTTGAGTTTTTTGAAAAAAACGTAAGTTTTTAAATTTTTTCCTCAAATATATACCGCTTGTTAGCATGTTTGCACATTGGTAGTAGCTGAGTGCTGCAGAGAATTTTTTTTTTTTTTTTTTTTTCTAGTAGATAGATAGATAGATAGATAAAATATAGAAAACTGCAGCACTCCAATTGAGGTTTAGCAAGCCTTTATTAGGCCTTCAGAACATCATGGTAATGTTTCGGTTCCAAGAACCTTCTTCCAGCCTAAACCGATTTTACACCATATTACTGGCTGTGCTACTCTGATTTTTCTCGATAGATAGATAGATAGATAGATAGATAGATAGATAGATAGATAGATCTTACCAGTCTCCCACCGCTTACTTCCAGGGCTTATTAAGCTTCATGAATATTCACTGCACTGAACTGCAATGGCCATTTACAGACGCTCACTCTCTGTTACAGCATCCATGATTGGCTGCTGCACTCAGATTGTGGTCTCACAATCTGTACCGGTGTCTGTGCTTGGTTGCCATATACATCAGTACATGGCAACCAACCTGCTGTCATATGTGTAAAAAGAAATAAATATCAGGGAAAAAATGTGTAGGAGTAACCCCGTATTTTTTTTCTCAGCACAGATAAAGCGGACCGCTGCAGGCTGCAGCCCCAAGCTATGCACTTTGCATTGGCTGAGTATCAAACATAGGGACCCCATGCCATGGCGTCCCCCACCCAATGTGATAGCTAAGATATTGCAAATGTTAAAGGTTGTAATCCTCAACCTGGGGAAGCACACATTTATTGCCCCTCCCCAGGATAAGACTGGCAGCCAGCAACCAACACAGAATTTGGTGCATTCATTGGAATTTCCAAATCCTGTCGCCTCACCCTGCTCATCCCAATGCCCTGATGTCGTGGCATCAGGGTGATAGAAGGGGTTAATGACAGCTGAGTATTGACAGCTTAGAAAAGATCTATCTATCTATCTATCTGTCTGTCTGCCTGTCTATCTATCTTTTTCTGGTTGCTGAGAATCTCCGGCTGCCATTCGCATCTCTCTGAGTTTTTCCTCAGCTTGTTTCTTGCACAGAAAACAATCGCAGATGGGCATTGTTCTATAGTTTAACATTGTTGTTAGTGTAACTTGATGGTTTATCGTATTGCACTTGCTGAGTTTAAAGGCAGATGTCAGCGTACCCTTATTCTAATGAAACTACTGTTACTAATGTGGCGCCCCTGCGACCAGGGTGGCCACATAGGGAACTGCAGCCAGGCAGAAGGTAGACAGTTTGTGCAACAACCACCCTCGCAGCACACACACCCACAGGAGCACAGCACTCAACCCGGAGCTCGAGACTCTTGGCTGGCAAGGAGTGGTGGGGTTTAGAGGAAAGTGGGTGGGAGGTAGGTCAGGTGGTAGACCAGTACAAAAGAAAGGAAAGAGGAGGAGTGAGTTATTAGGCCATAGTAAGCTGACCAGAACAGACAAGAACAGACAGACAGTGACACTTCCCGGAGGTATTGGGCTCCCTGGAGATGCAGAATCCACAGAGACACCGTTCCATGGAGAGAAAGCTCGTCCATAGCCGGTATCCCAAGGGAGAGTGAGGACAGAGACCGGACCAGTATCACCGGGTCCGAGGAGTACGGCAGCGTTGACCGACTACTGGCGGGGTAGTTTCCCCTGGTTGTACCTGGATAACCACATGGGTGGGAAAGAGCCAGTGATCCCTTGCAAGACAGGGACACCTAAGCTAGACTAAAACCAGAGTGTCGGCTCTGAGGGGGACTGCTGCTACACGCCGGCTCCCCAGACAAACCGGCGGGGAACACGGATTCCAGATCAGTGTTCCAAATACACCGATTGAAGGCTAAGCAACATTATAGGACCTGGCTTACCGCCCATACACATAGGTGGAAGCTGCACACAAGGGACCGAGTTGCCGTCATACAATGCACTGAGAAGAGCATAGAGAGAATAAGCCTGAAACAATACTGAGAGAGAGTGAGGGGTCTCAGAGCGACAGCATGGCTGCAGAGGGTTCAAAGTGTCCGGAGTAATCTGTGTAGAGAACTGAACTGTACTGAGAACTGTGTTGTAAACTGCGTGACTTGGAAGGACTTGCAAGTAAACCCGGTGAACCCTGCTTCAGTTTCCTGTGTCTGATTCCAGGTATACAGAACTTTGCATTACACCTTTTACCCTGTCAGGAGCCGCCCGACCCGTGGCGGGCTCATCCATCTTGCTGCAGCATCCATCCATCCTCCTGACAGACGTACCCTGCAGCGGTGGTCCCCTTGCTGACCACAACCCGTGTGTGGCGTCACGACAACCAATATCCCCTGTATATATTACCATTTACTTGTGAGAACCCGGGACACGGTCTGGACCAAGACTGCTGTGATATCCTCAGCAGTACCCCGGTCCGGTATCGAGTACCCCGTCCCAGTGGACTCCACACTTGCATTCAGCAGGGATAGTTTTTGATCAGAGGCATATAGGCAGGCTTTATTGTCTTACAGCCCTTCTAGAGGTGTACTGCTGCTGCAAACTTTATTCTAATAAACCACTGTTATTTGCATTCAGTTTTGGGATAGTTTTGAATTAGAGGCATATAGGCAAGGTTTCTTGCCTTACAGTCCTATAGGTATTCTACTGCTGCATCTTAATATCAAAAGTCCTTTAATAGAGCCGCAGGTACGGAAGGACCTGCACTGTACCCCAGGGGGGGTGGCTTAGCCCCCCGGGGCTAGGACCGCTCCGATTGGCAGTGAAGTGAAAGTGAAACTGCCAATCGGAGTGAATGTAATATCTCACCAATGAAACATGGTGAGATATTACAATCCAGCCAAGGCCTGATGCTGGATAGCATCAGGCATTGGCTGGATAAGGGGTCCTGTGTCACCCCCCCTCAGATTTGATAGGAGAGTGTCTCTCTCCAATCAGATGAGGGGGCGGCATGACCGGCGGGTCCCCTCCCTCCTAAGCCGCCGCAATAGTGCCGCCGATCCCGGGCCCTCTGCTCTCTCCCCTGGCTGCCAATGTCCCCCCCCCTGCCCTCCGGATCTCCCCCGCTGCCCTCCGGATCTCCCCCGCTGCCCTCTGATCTCCCCTCCGGATCTCCCCCCTGCCCTCCGGATCTGCCCCCTGCCCTCCGGATCTGCCCCCTGCCCTCCGGATCTCCCCCCTGCCCTCCGGATCTGCCCCCTGCCCTCCGGATCTCCTCACTGCCCTCCGGATCTCCCCCTCCCCTCTGATCTGCCCTCCGGTCCACTCCTCCCGCTCCCCGGTGACCACCGATGCTGCTCTCCCCTTTTCTCCAGGCCTCTCACCTGTCTTCTTTCTTCTCCTCTGTCCTCCGGTCTTGTCCCTCTTTCCTCCGCTCTTCTTCCTCTGTCCTCCGGTCTGCTCTGTCTTCTATCTTCTCTGTTGCTGTCCTCTTCCTGCGCCGTCCTGCTGCTTCTGTCGGCTCCTCTGCACAGTCATCTCCCAGCATAGAGATGAGTGTGCAGAGGAGCAGTGTCACAGCCAGGGCACAGCATCTGTGTGATTGCTGTGCCCTGGTCTGTGTTAACCCCCTAAGTGCTGTGATCTCATAGATCACAGCACTTAGTTTCCATGGCGATTGGATCCACTATCGCCAGAGACTTACAACAAGGGAGCACTTGATCCCTTGTTGTAGTCTCTGGGATCAGCGTCATGGTGCACAGTATGGCAGATCATTGCCATACAGTGCACTATGACACTGATCCCAGAGACTACAATAAGGGATCAACTGTCCTCTTGTTGTAGTCTCTGGGATCAGTGTCATGGTGCACTGTATAGCAATGATGTGCCATACCGTGCACCATGACGCTGATCCCAGAGACTACAATAAGGGATCAACTGTCCTCTTGTTGTAGTCTCCGGGATCAGTGTCATAGTGCACTGTATAGCAATGATCTGCCATACCGTGCACCATGACGCTGATCCCAGAGACTACAATAAGGGATCAACTGTCCTCTTGTTGTAGTCTCTGGGATCAGTGTCATGGTGCACAGTATAGCAATGATGTGCCATACCGTGCACCATGACGCTGATCCCAGAGACTACAATAAGGGATCAACTGTCCTCTTGTTGTAGTCTCTGGGATCAGTGTCATGGTGCACTGTATAGCAATGATGTGCCATACCGTGCACCATGACGCTGATCCCAGAGACTACAATAAGGGATCAACTGTCCTCTTGTTGTAGTCTCTGGGATCAGCGTCATGGTGCACAGTATGGCAGATCATTGCCATACAGTGCACCATGACGCTGATCGCAGAGACTACAACAAGGGATCAACTATCCTCTTGTTGTAGTCCCTGGGATCAGCGTCATGGTGCATGGTAGGGCAATGATGTGCCATACCGTGCACCATGACGTTGATCCCAGAGACTACAACAAGAGGACACTTGATCCCTTGCTGCAGTCTCTGGATGTAGCAGAGGCGATCGAGCGTCGTGGGATCTTCGTTGTGGACTACGTCGGAGGCGATCGAGCGTCGTGGGACCTTCGTTGTGGACTACGTCGGATCTTTACAATAAAGATGGAGTCCGAATTTTGTTTGTGTTTTTTTTTCAAATAAAAAGATTTTTCTCTGTGTGTATTTTCTGACTATTTACCAGAGATTCCTAATGGCGGGTCTAACATTGGCCCTATATTATGAATCTCGGGCTTAGTGCCAGCTGCCAATAAAAAGCTGGCATTAACCCCTTTATTACCCAGTTTGCCACCGGCACCAGGGCAACTGGAAGAGACTGGGTACAGCGCCAGAAAATGGCGCTTCAATGAATGCGCCATTTTCTGGGGTGGCTGCGGGCTGCAATTCGCAGCATGGGGGGCCCAGAACGCTTGGGCCTTTCTATGCTGAGGATTCCAGTCCCCAGCTGCCAAGTTGTACCTGGCTGGACCAAAAATATGGCGGAGCTCTATGTCATTTTTTTTCTAGAAATAATTCTAGAAAAAAAAAAAAAATAGGCTTCGCTGTATTTTTGGTTCCAGCCAGGTATGACGAGCCAGCTGGGGGCTGGTGGCAGTCCGTAGCTGCCAAGTTGTACCTGGCTGGACCAAAAATATGGCGGAGCCCCATGCCATTTTTTTTTTACTTCTACCAATAAAATGACAAGGAGCTTTGCCTTATTTTTGGATGCCAGCCAGGTACAACTTGGCAGTTGGGGGGCTGCAATCCTCATCGTGGAGAGACCCAAATGTTGTGGCCCCCCCACGCTGCAAATTGCAACCCACAGCCACCCCAGAAAATAGCACATTAGAGGTGCCATTTTCTGGTGCTGTACCCCAACTCTTCCAGTTGCCCTTTTGCTGGTGGCAATGCTAGTGGCACACAGGGGTTCTCCATACGCGACATGGAGTCCGCTAACAATTCCAATTGTTAGCGGACACCATGTCGCATATGGAGAGCCCCTGTGTGCCTAAACATTGGAGCTCCCCCACAAGTGACCCCATTTTAGAAACTACACCCCCCAAGGAACGTATCTAGATGCATAGTGAGCACTTGAACCCCCAAGTGGTTCACAAATTGATCCATAAAAATAAAAAAGTTCTTTTCTTTTTCCACAAAAAATTTATTTTTTCATTTTTTACGGATCAATTTGTGAAGCACCTGGGGGTTCAAAGTGCTCACTATGCATCTAGATACGTTCTTTGGGGGGTGTAGTTTCTAAAATGGGGTCACTTGTGGGGGAGCTCCAATGTTTAGGCACACAGGGGCTCTCCATACGCAACATGGTGTCCGCTAACAATTGGAATTGTTAGCGGACACCATGTTGCGTATGGAGAGCCGCTGTCTGACTAAACATTAGAGCTCCCCCACAAGTGACCCCATTTTGGAAACTACACCCCCCAAAGAACGTATCTAGATGCATAGTGAGCACTTTGAACCCCCAGGTGCTTCACAAATTGATCCGTAAAAATGAAAAAATAAATTTTTTGTGGAAATAAAAAATACTTTTTCATTTTTACGGATGAATTTGTGAAGCACCTGGGGTTCAAGATGCTCACCACCCATCTAGATAAGTTCCCTGGGGGCTCTAGTTTCTAAATCGGGGTCACTTGTGGGGGAGCTTCAATGTTTAGGCACACAGGGGCTCTCCAAACGCGACATGGTGTCCGCTAACAATTTGAATGGAAAATCAGCTCAAATTGTTAGCGGACACCATGTCGCGTTTGGAGAGCCCCTGTGTGCCTAAACATTGGAGCTCCCCTACAAGTGACCCCATTTTGGAAACTAGACTCCCCAGGGAACTTATCTCGATGGGTTGTGAGCATATTGAACCCATAGGTGCTTCACAAATTGATCCGTAAAAATGAAAAAAAAAATTTTTTGTGGAAATAAAAGTACTTTTTCATTTTTACGGATGAATTTGTGAAGCACCTGGGGGTTCAAGATGCTCACCACCCTTCTAGATAAGTTCCCTGGGGGCTCTTGTTTCTAAAATGGGGTCACTTGTGGGGGAGCTTCAATGTTTAGGCACACAGGGGCTCTCCAAACGCGACATGGTGTCCGCTAACAATTTGAATGGAAAATCAGCTCAAATTGTTAGCGTACACCAGGTCGCCTTTGGAGAGCCCCTGTGTGCCTAAACATTGGAGCTCCCCTACAAGTGATCCCATTTTGGAAACTAGACTCCCCAGGGAACTTATCTAGATGGCTTGTGAGCATATTGAACCCCAGGTGCTTCACAAATTAATGAAAAAAAAAATATTTTGTGGAAAAAAAGTACTTTTTCATTTTTACGGATCAATTTGTGAAGCATCTCTGGGTTCAAAGTGCTCACTATACATCTAGATATGTTCCCTGGGGGGTCTAGTTTCCAAAATGGGGTCACTTGTGGGGGAGCTCCAATGTTTAGGCACACAGGGGCTCTCCAAACGCGACATGGTGTCCGTTAACAATTTGAATGGAAAGCAGCTCAAATTGTTAGCGGACATCATGTCACGTTTGGAGAGCCCCTGTGTACCTAAACATTGAAGCTCACCCACAAGTGACCCCATTTTGGAAACTAGACCCCCCAGGGAACTTATCTAGATGGGTGGTGAGCATTTTGAACACCCCAGTGCTTCACAAATTAATCTGTAAAAATGAAAAAAGAAACTTTTTGTGGAAATAAAAGTACTTTTTCATTTTTACGGATGAATTTGTGATGCACCTGGGGCTTCAAAGTGCTCACTATGCATCTAGATACGTTCCTTTGGGGGTCTAGTTTCCAAAATGGGGTCACTTGTGGAGGAGCTCCTATGTGGAGATGCACAGAGGCTCTCCAAACGCAACATGGTGTCCGCTAACAATTTGAGCTCATTTTGCATTCAAATTGTTAGCGGACACCATGTCGCATTTGGAGAGCCCCTGTGCGTCTCCACATTAGAGCTCCCCCACAAGTGACCCCATTTTGGAAACTAGACCCCCCAAGGAACATATCTAGATGGGTTTTGAGCATATTGAACCCCCAGGTGCTTCACAAATTGATCCATAATAATGAAAAAAGAAAATTTTTGTGGAAAAAAAAGTGCTTTTTCATGTTTATGGATGAATTTGTGAAGCACCTTGGGGTTCAAAGTGCTCACTATGCATCTAGATATGTTCCTTGGGGGGTCTAGTTTCCAAAATGGGGTCACTTGTGTGGGAGCCCCAATGTTTAGGCACACAGGGGCTCACTAAACACAACATGGTTACAGCTAACAATTTGAGCTGATTTTTATTCAAATTGTTAGCGGACACCATGTCGCGTTTGGAGAGCCCCTGTGTGCCTAAACATTGGAGCTCCCCCACAAGTGACCCCATTTTGGAAACTAGACCCCCCAGGGAACATATCTAGTTGGGTAGTGAGCATATTGAACCCCCAGGTGCTTTACAAATTGATCTGTGAAAATGAAATAGTACTTTTTTTTTCACAAAAATTTTATTTTAGCCTAAATTTTTTCGTTTTCACATGGCAACAGCATAAAATTCATCCTAAAATTTGTTGGGCAATTTCTCCTGAGTACACAGATACCTCATATGTGGTCATAAACCACTGTTTGGGCGCACGGCAGGGGTCAGAAGGGAAGGAGCGCAATTTTACTTTTTGAATGTAAAATTAGCTCCAAAATTCAAATTGCGCTCCTTCACTTCTGAGCCCTGCCGTGCACCCAAACAATGGTTTATGACCACATATGAGGTATCGGTGTACTCAGGAGAAATTGCCCAACAAATTTTAAGATCCATTTTATCCTGTTGCCCATGTGAAAATGAAAGAATTGAGGCTAAAAGAACATATTTGATAAAAAAATTAAAATATCCATTTTTTGTTTCCACTTTGCTTTAGTTCCTGTGAAGCACCTGAAGGGTTAATAATCTTCTTGAATGTAGTTTTGAGTAGCTTGAGGGGTGCAGTTTTTGGAATGGTGTCACTTCTGGGTGTTTTCTGTCATGTAAACCCCTCAAAAGGACTTCAAATGTGATGTGGTCACTAAAAAAAATGGTTTTGTAAATTTTGGTTGAAAAATGAAAAATTGCTCATGAACTTTGAACCCTTATAACGTCCTAACAAAAATTTTTTTTTTTCCAAAATTGTGCTGATGTGAAGTAGACATGTGGGAAATATTATTTAATAACTTTTTTCTGTCACATATCTCTCTTGTTTATCAGAAAAAAAAATAGAAAATGTGAAAATTGTGAAATTTTCAAAATTTTTGCCATATTTTTAATTTTTTCACAAATAAACGCAAAAATTATCGACTTAAATTTAATACTAGCATGAAGCCCAATATGTCCCGAAAAAACATTCTCAGAATCACTAGGATCCGTTGAAGCGTTCCCGAGTTATAACCTCATACAAGGACACTGGTCAGAATTGCAAAAAAGGCCAAGGTCTTTAGGGTCAAAATAGGCTGGGTCCTGAAGGGGTTAAAGGGCTAAATACTGTTGTTTATTCTAGTAAAACCACTGTTACCTGTATTTGTAGTATGGATAGCTGGTGAAGGAGGGATAGTCTTGGATTAGAGGCATATAGGTAGGGTTAATTGTTTTACTTTACTCTTAACAGACTGACAATAAAACATAAAAAACAAAGATAAAATGGATGTTATAGGAAAAAGTATTAGGAAACATTCTTTCCTGTAAAATGACTTTTATATAAAGCAAAATTAAAAAGAGAAAAATAAACGCCTCCTTGACTCCTTAATAGCCGGCCCATCTGTCAGCATATTTTCCCATTGCCTATAACTACAGTGGATGACATAGGCGAATGTGAAATAAAACTATAACCATCTGTAGTCATGAGTATATGTAATTTAACTACGTACCTTATTTGAGCATATGTTGTATGTGACATGGTCACACACATCCTGTTAATTAATGAAGGAGGGACTCTGAAATTCACAAAGCCTATGCAAACAATGATAAAAATGACAAAAATTTGAAGGAAGAGGAACTCAGATACACACTGTATTAGACAAGGAGGGCCTCATGCACATTATGTTAAATTGTTAGGTATTGGGATTCCTATACTCATACAGCCTATGCATTAAGTGCAAGGGCTGTGAAAAATTAAAAGAAGGGACTGCAATATACCCTTGAAGACACTTAGAGGAGGGCCTAAGAAAACATTTTTTTCTATTTTTAAGGAGTGGGACTCCTAGACAGGTAAAACCTATGTGCTAAGTGCAAGGGCTGGAAAACATTTACCCCTAGGGGATAATCCATCTGTATATGTAAGAGAAATGACGAGGTAGGCGTCATACACATCCTGAAAAAATGATGAATTAGGACATCACACACTCTTGGAAAAATTAAGAGTGAGGGTCTAAAAATAAAAATTCTGAAAACTCTAAAAAGTTTCAGTGAGAACTTTGTGTTTACCCTCTTAAAATTTTCAGCAAGAGTGCCCTGATGACCCTATAAAAATATTGAATGAGAGATTCCTACAAATCTGCTTAAAATTTAGAGCAAGAGTGGCCTGAAGACTCTATAAAAATGTGGACTGAGGTCCGCTCGTTTAGCCTCTTAACTTATGGTGCAAGTGTGGCCTGATGACACTCTAAAAATGTGGAGCACGGGACGCCCATTTAGCCTCCTAAAATTTAGCAAAATGGCTGAGTGATGACTCTCTAAAAATGTGTAGTATGGGTCCTACATTAGGCCTCTTAAAATTTGGCGCAAGGGCAGCCAAATGACCCTCCAAAAATATGGAGCGAATGCCATCCATTTAGTCTCTTAAAACTTGGCGCATGGGCAGTCTGATGACCCTTTAAAAATGTGGAGCAAAAGCTGCTGGTGGGAGAAAGGAGGATGGGTATGAGGGTTATGTGCTAGTGAGACTGGACCGTATGGAAGACGAGTTGGAAACACACTCAAAACAAATTGGGACAGAAAGCTAGGTCTTATGGATGAGCTTTTTTGTTGTGTTCCCTTGCCCTCTGCTCTGAAGACTTTCTGTTTTTAGGTTGCAGCAGCAGTATACCTGTAGAAGGACTGTAATAAGGGTATGTGCACACGTTGAGTATTTGGTTGCAGAAATATCCCCACGATTTCTGCATCTCTTAGCAGAAAAAAACACAATGGCAAATAAATGTTTTTTGCAGTTTTTTTCAAAGCGTTTTGCACCTGCGTTTTTCTAACTTTTTTTTACTAATGTCATTAGTCTATGGGTGAAAAAATGCTGCAAAATTGATGAAAGTAAAAAACGCAGCAGAAAAAGTACAGCCAATATGGATCAAAAATGGATGATCAGTTTCTGATGCGTTTTTTTAAAAAGCTGATCCAGATTTCCAGCTGAAAAAGAGAGAAAACGCACAAAAAAAAAGTGGATCAAAAACGCACAGTGTGAACATAGCCTTAGACAGCCACATGTTATAGACAGGGCATGTTTTAGACAAAGTAGGGCCCTGGGAAAAGTTTACAGTGGGGCTCTAAATGTTCACACATTGCATCATCATAAGAGATGAGTGTACCTTGAAATTCGTGTTCGGTTTGATTCGCCTAATGGGCATATATTTGCCAAACTGTTCAACTAACAGTTATCCAAACATCAAAACCCCATTCATATCAATAGGACGCAAAATTGAGGGCCTAGAAACATCTTAAAAGGGGCCCAAAAGCTGCCAAACACAACTTAAACTAGTACAGTGGAGCCCCGCTGTTTTGGCACAGATATTACTTTACAAGCTTTAGTGCCGCTGTCACACTCACCATGCTTCAGGGCCCGTTCATGAACCTCTGACATCCTCATGACTTCCCTGAGGTTGTCTCAAGTTATACAGTGACAAAATAGCAAAAGCGCAGCACTAAATAAAATAGCAAAAAAGCAAATTAAATGGATGATGCATTTGTGATGCTTTTTTTGTAAAGATAGAGGATCCATTTTGGCTACAGAAAATGCAGCCAAAATGAATCTCCTAAGTGGAGCACAAACGCCTGTGGGCATAGGCTAAATCTCTCTGATATAGAAGAACATAGATTTTTTTTTTGCCATAAAATAACAAATAAACAATATGGTCCATATATTTGAACACAGGCATCATGCAAAGCTGATCCGTACACCAGAGATTTGTCCACCTTAACTCCAAGCACTTAAATAAGGCAAGTGAACTGTCTTTTAGGCTAGGGTCAGATTAACGGTAATCAGGGCTTGCGTTAAAAACTTAGAATTTTTGTGAATAAATGTGGTGCTAGCGCCATGTTAGCGCCATGTTAGCGCCGTGTTAACGCTGCCAATGTTACCCTATGGAGACGCGGCCCGTAGCGCGGCTCCAACGTGGCCATCTAATTGAAATGTTGCATTATTTCCTAACACGAGAAAAGACGTTGTTGAAAGCGTCTTTTCTTGCATTAGGAAATAACCCGAGATTTCAAACAGATGCTGCGCTAAGGACCGCATCTTGATAGGTTAACATTGGCAGCGCTAATGCTGTGCTCACTATGGCGGTACCATGCTGCCAAAACTTATGTTTTAAACTCAAGCCCCGTTTAGTGTTAATGTGACCCTAGCCTTATAGCGCATTCCAAATCTTGGAGCAGGAGGTAAAGGTACACGCAGTCACACCCAGCTTGTTGGCTGTTCACAAATCCTGGACCCAATATCTGAACCCATTAAAAACACTTCTCAGCAATATACCTGCTGGAGCCTGCTTGTCCAAGTCCTACATCACCAAGGTTTTCCATCTTCCATATTTCATGTCCAGGACCTGTCCAGCTGCCAGCTTAGACAGTTCAAAAGTGTCAGTCTTAATTTTGCTCCTGCTGTTCCCCCTGAGAATCAGGTTTTCTTTGGACCACTATATGGTTCCATTGATATGAGTTTTTTTGGAGGTTTTACAGGTTAGCCTAAATACGTGGCTTAGAACAATCCTTTGTGAAAGACTATAAAAAATTGCATATTGGATGAAGAAAAAATGAACTACACAGGAGTGCACTAGCAATACAAAATTATAACCAGTTGGCACCCTTCGACCTGGTGACAGGTCTTCCTTAAACAAGGACATATAGTTTTTTTCTTAATCTTTTTTAATTTAACAGTTGTCCAAATTAATTAAAAATGATACCACATGTTGCAATGCTGCATATATAGGTAAATAAGCCATACTGAACCCTCTAATTCCATCCCACCTAGTTCTTCATCCAATCTGCTGGTCTTATGTATACCTCATGAGACAGCTGTGGCCAACTACTGGTCTAAATGGTATATGGCAAGAGTTTCACTATCCTTACAGTAACAAACCCCAGACCATGATGGTGGTAAAACTGGATTTTCTTAGATGTAGTGAATACTCATTTATTATAGTCAAGACATAATAAATAGAACACTAGACAAAGGTCTGTATTAACCTTTGATAAATTTAAGCATAGTAATTAGGCAATCACCATGCAACTAAATAACCCGATTTTGATATTCTTTTAGACTCTCCAGTCAAACTATTGCAGTCACTAATTCATGACCAAACTCACTTCAGCACTGGTATGTCTACTTTGGAATATTTGACTTGCTTAGTGTTATGAATGTAAATTTCTGGTTAAATGTTGGATTCCTATCTGGTATTCAGTAATAAAACCAGTACAGTGGTATGTTGAATGATCTCTTTGAAGGTTGAGTATGTGTCATTATTTTGATTTGGAAACATCAAGAACGTTTGTTCTTCAATTAATTTCTTTTAACATGAATAAGTACCGGTAATCTCAAACACTTGAATGATATGAATTGTAAGATGGAAGCATAGACATTTTTCCTGCAGAATAGTTCAGTAGGTCTTACTGAAACAGCGGGTTTGTCTTTTTAGACAGACTCAATAGCATGTTTATGATATTTAAGCACGCTTTATTGTTCTTCTATTACACTTTGTACATCCATCTGGACTCTTTGAACATATTCCTCTTCACAGAAAGCAAAGTGAGTTTCCATGAGATGACCATGTGGCAGTACAAAAGCATGGAACATAGCAGTATTGTTCTCAGAAAATAAAATACTTAGACAACACTATTTTCTATCTTCACTTGAGTCTAATTTAATGAGATTTATTTCCCCTTTGTTGCCTTTGCTAGTTTATTGCCTTTCTTTTTCACTTTTCTTTTTTTTTCTTATTAATATTACCGTGTGTTATTACAATAAAACCCTTTTCTATTTTCAATGTATAGCCTCTATACTGAGATCAAAGCATTGAACCAATTCATTTCTCTATAAAATATCCACTTACGGTAATCTTCTTTTTAAATTGTGACCAATTATGAACTGTCCACAGGAAGGCCACTCTTATATTGTGTGCATAATATCAATTTATTTACTTATGGACATTATGTGAAAATATGTGAAAGCATATTATTGATGCTTATTAATGTTTATGCCTAACTAGATGGGGGCTTGATGTTATTGCATTGGGAGGTCGGTGATGTCACGATGAAGTCAGGCTCTGTGGAGCTGGGGCAGTGTCCGTTTCTCCCCCTGTGCACTCTTCCCTCTGTATGATCTCTCCCCTCCTGTGTGCTGTCTCTCTCCCCCTGTGCACTGTTTCTTTATCCTCTGTGTTCTCTTCTTTGGCCTGTCTCCCCCCTGTGCGCTGTCTGTCTGCCCAAGCGTACTTTATTCTCTCCCCTTGTGCTCTCTCTCCTATATGAACCATGCGTTTTCGGATGTGTTTCCCATAGGGCCCCTTGTTAGAAAAAACGCTATGCGTTTTTTTTTTAGTTCACTTTTGACATTGCGTTTTTTGAATTGGGGCCTATGGATCCATTAACGGATCCGTTTTTCAACAAATTCTAAGTTGAAAAACTGATGCTTTTAGCAAATCCAAGGCTCATGTGTGACCCTAGTCTATATGCATCATGGTCTCATGCATGCACTTCTTATGGCATGAAAGGGCAATATCCGTATAGGAGCTTTTAGAGTTTCCCAATTGATTCCACTCGGAGTTCTTTCCAGGGATTTGCTCTGTTCCATAATTTACTCCATTACATTATACTCGAGTCTTGTATGTGTATTTGGTACTCCTTAAGAGAATTTCTTTTGAAGTATATGTGGTACATGCTGTATAATGTATTAATATGTCTATGAGGTGATGAGCTTATCCGATAGTGGACATTTGTTATACCTATCAATATATTGTCTATATCTGATGTATTCCCTATATACTAACTGCCTTTTTGCATTCAAATGAAGAAATAATCCAGCTCTTTCTTTAAAGGGAACCTGACCCCTCCAAATCACCCCCAACCCTATGAATACCTGTCCCTGCACCCTGAGTGGGGCAACATTGCCAAAAAGACCTTTATCCACTTACAAATCTGCGACTTCTTCTCCCTGAATAAGTCAAACAGGGTGTGAGACTGTGAGGCTCTAAGCCCGCCTGAGCAGCTCAATATCACGCCCTGATGGACGTGAGAAATAATCCTTCTCCTCCTCGCCCTGCTGTATGGGCATAAATAGCCGGTGTGATGCTATTTGCGCCACATCCGGTCATGGAGATGTTGGTACACCCTCTAGGTGTACGCCGACCTCACCATGCGCATTGTGCATGTGCGGCTTTTGCTTTACACCTAAAGGGTGTACAGACGTCATGTGATATGACGCAAATAGCGTCACACCGGCTATTATGCCCATACAGCAGGGCGAGGAGAAGGATTATTTATCACACCCATGAGGGCGCGATAATGAGCGGCTCAGGCGGGCTTAGAGTCTCACTGGGAATGCCCTGTCAGACTTATTGAAGGAGAAGAAGTCGCAGATTTGTAAGTGGATAAAGGTCTTTTTGGCAATGTTACCCCACTCATTTTTTACACAAAAGGACTGCTAGAATGGATGTCTCAGGGTGCTGGGACAGGTATTCATAGGGTTGGGGGTGATTTGGAGGGGTCAGGTTCTCTTTAACAGTGATTTATTGCAGATTAATCACCTGCCATATAGTTGCATTCAAAGTATTCTGCATTAAATCACTGTAAAAGAGCTGGATTATTTCTTTATTTGAATTCAAGTATCAGGGCCAAAGCAGTGCTTGATTCCATGCTTCTAATGCTGTGGGAAAGGGACAAAAGGTGAACTGGAATTTCATACATAAATTATGTCTTTTTGCATGCTACCACTAATACACGGCATAGCGTTTATGGTGAACTTTTGCTCTACATATCTGTAGCAAATATGTATCGCAGGGACTGCACACAGACCAGTGAGGGGGTTAAATCTCATGCCCATCCAGGAGAGGTCAGGACCTAATACATAAACACAGCAAACCTAGCAGTCCCACTGACTCTGGTCTCCCCAGGGAGCCATGATGGGAAAAGCAGAGGGTGACAAAAATCACACACAGAGAAAGCTTCAAAGGAAAAGATCAGATAAGGGAGAGGAACCATCTCCAATAGTGATCAAAGAGACCCACAGATGGGAAGCAAAACCAGGACACTTAGTTAGAAGACAAAGACATTTTTAAAACATAATCTATGCATGGCTAAATGAGTGATCGCCCAATCATAGGCCAAGAATTAGAATTTTAAACTAGAAGGCCGGTCTAGGATCTGACCCCCCCGGCTGGGTCTATATCTGGGCTCACGCAGCTGCTGCAGGGGTGTCACAGTGATGGGTCAGTGAAAGCTGCTGTGATCATCATTCCATCTATTCCTGCCCTCCCCATCGGGCAACACAGAAGCAAAGTGTAGTTTTCTGTAAGTTTCTCCTTTTTATTTCATTGTTTGCATATGTGTATGTCATTTTATTATTTCTATTTTTATATATTTTTATGTAAGCACTGTACCTTTTATATTAAAGCTTAAAACTTTAATAAGCTGAAACCTTGTTTGTTCTAAAAGGATTCATAGCCTAAGAAGTGTGTGATCCTGTTGATTGGCTGACAGTATTATTTCAGGGACTTACCCCCTGTGTGTTGGTAAGTGGTGGCAGCGTGTGTGAAGCGGGGTGCACAGTGTGAGTCGGGGTGTGATTGATGCTCCTTTTCAGCATAGGACAGAGGTCGAGTGCTGGATTGAGTGAGAGGAGATAGATTAACCCTTGCAGGTGCAACCCCAAGTCACGTGCTGAGAAGTGTGTACGTGACAAATTGTTGGCAAGTGGTGGGATAGAATTTATTTCTATTAGAGCATTAGTGCATGGTTTAAGAAATTATTCCTTGTACTAAAGAATTGGTGTCCTTGCGAGGAACGACCAGTTCTACAAGGTTCAGCTCAGTGCTTACTTAGACATACTTGCAAACAGTTTCCCTCCCCCATTTTTTTCTTTTCTATTTTTTATTTGGCAAAGGCTGTTCATTGACATGGCAGCCCAATACAAGAAGAAGAGCCTGCAGACTCTGACCAACCTCTGCGAGCAAAGAGGAATAGAGACTGCCGACAAGTCCAAGGATATGCTGGCGCACGCCTTGGCGGAGCACGACTTGGCGCAGACTGATGAAGCACCTGATCAAAGACAGAGTCCACCTCTGACAGGCCAAGTTCTTGCACCAGAGATGCCCTCTGGAAGTGCCAGCAATGCCGGTTCTGAGGACTTGACTTTACAAATGGCCTTACAACAGCTGGGAACAGGCGATCCCAATCAGCGCCGGCAGCTTATTGTTCAGTTCCAGCAGGCTGAGAGAGAGGCTGCTGAACGCCGGGCCGAGAGAGAGGCTGCCGAACGCCGGGCCGAGAGAGAGGCTGCCCAGGCCGAGAGAGAGGCTGCAGCCGCCGAACGCCGGGCTGAGAGAGAGGCTGCAGAACGCCAGGCCGAGAGAGCGTTCAAGCTTCAGATGGCCCAAGTAGAGAGGGGTATCAATCCTCAGACAACCCCCTCCCAGGACATAAATCTAAGGAGACCGCGTCTGGAAAACTTCCCTGTGATGGAGAAGGACACGGACTTAGATACTTTTCTTCGGGGGTTTGAGAAAACCTGCAGACAATACAATCTACCCCGTGAGCAGTGGGCATTGTATCTAGCCCCAGGACTGAGAGGCAAAGCTGCGGAGGCGTTTGCTGACCTCCCACCAGACCTAGATGGTAACTATGAGGCAATCAAAGATGCTCTGATCAGGAAATACAACCTGACTCCTGAGGTGTACCGTAGAAAGTTCCGGAACCTCCAGCGTGGACCACACGACAGCTATAGTGATATGGTCCACGGGCTCAGAACCAACTTTGAACGGTGGATCCAAGGACTGGAAGTGACCACCTTCAAACAGATAAAGGATCTGATGGTGAAAGACCAGTTCCTGCATCTTTGCCCCTCTGAGGTGCGACAGTTCGTGATGGATCGGGAGCCACCAGATGCGAACAAAGCAGCGCAGATCGCGGACACCTATGAGGCCAACCGGAGACCGGAGGTGCGGAAGTCGATCGTCACCAACGGGAAAGGGGGTAAGCCGATGACCACCATCCCTGCCCCTGCCAGCCGACCTTCCGGAGGTCCTGTCCCAGCTGCCAGCACTTGGCTGACAGCCGACGTCCGCAAATGTTTTATCTGTGGACAACCGGGACATGTGAGTGCCACGTGTCCGGAGAAGCAGAAGAAGAGCCCCCCATCTGAGGCCCCAGGGCCTAGTGCTGCTATTTTGTTTGTGGGTGGTACGGGTGGGAGTTCCAGGGAGAACTTGCAGTCGGTCACGGTGGGTGACACCATCACTGTGGGGCTCAGGGACTCGGGCGCAGAACGAACTCTCATCCGCCCTGAATACGTGTATCCCCATGAACTTATCCCTGGAAAGACACTGACTGTCACCGGTATCGGGGGTGAGCGCCGATATTTGCCCACGGCCTGAGTTTATCTGGACTGGGGTGTGGGAAGAGGGTGGAGGGAGGTTGGGGTAACCAAGAATCTCCCCGCCAATGTGTTATTGGGAATAGATCTGGGGCGGATGGTTACACATTATGTTCCTGATAACCCTCCCAGGTATGACATGTCAGGTAGTGTCCAGGTGAATAATGTGAAGGATAATGTCAATTTTGATAATGTGAAGGGTGATGTCAATGTGGATAATGTGAAGGTTAATGTCCAGGTTGATAATAGGAAGGGTAATAATGTTGATGATGATGTTGATGATGTGCCAAGAAATGTCAATGTTGATGATGGGCAGGGAAATGTCAATGTGTTGCCTGTTCATAAAGTGAATCCTGATGTTAGGGAACTCAGTGATATCACACTGCAGGTTGCTATTACTGAAGATCCCAGGAAGGTAGCAGGAATCAGCACTATGGGAGATGGAGGCAGGCATGGCAACCCCAAGAGCGGTGGTTGTGTGCCACCTGCCAAGGTCACGACGGACTGTGACATGGCGGGTGCTAGCTGCTCCATGACAAGTGCTGATCAGGAGGCATCACAGCGTAATGGACCTCGTGGTGGAGGAGAACTCAGTGATGTCACGCCACGAGCTGGCATCGCCGAGGGTTTCCTCCCCGGTGCAACATTGGTTGCGAAGGTAGATGGTGGCAGGCATGAGGACCCTGGGGAACATGGCCTCATGCAGCGTGCCAGTGTCACGATGGACTGTGACACGGACGTGGGTAGCTGCCCCATGGTAAGTGCTGGTCCTGAGGCATCACGTTGTGATGGGCCTCATGGTGGAGGAGGACTTAGCCATGCCACGCCACGAGCTGGCATCGCTGAGGGTCCCCTCCAGGTAGTAGATCTCGTGGCTAAGGGAGACGGAGGCAGGCATGGTAACCACAAGAGCAGTGGTTACATGCCACCTGCCAGTGTTACAACAGACTGTGACATGGCGGGTGCGAGCTGCTCCATCCTTAGCAGGGATCCCGAGGGATCACGAGAAGAGGGAAAGGTGCTTTCTCCAACTGGGCACGAGAATGGGAACA
The DNA here is from genome assembly GCA_033576535.1 of Allobates femoralis. Lineage (NCBI taxonomy): Eukaryota > Metazoa > Chordata > Amphibia > Anura > Aromobatidae > Allobates > Allobates femoralis. Next base: position 393,190,058 of record JARQOC010000004.1, on the reverse strand, counting down.
CAGAGCCCATAATCTGTCCGGCTGGCGGGAAAGCCGTGTTCACTACCTGCCAGGGTGATGGAGGAGCAGCCTCCATATCCTGTCAGAGTAGCGAAAGACCGCACTCCACAGTCGGCCTAGACATTGGGGAGATCAGGCCCATGGTCTATCCGACTGATGGGAAGACTGGTCTCCCTGCCGTTCAGGACCATGGGAAAGAGGTACCCCTTGTTTATCCGGATGGGAGACTGGTACGCTTGGTCTGCCAGGAAGATGGAAGAGCAAACCCCCTCTCCTGTCAGAAAGGCGTAATGGCAGTCCCAACAGCCTGTCAAGTTAAGGGACAGTCACCGTCCACAGCTTGTCAGGGTGATGGGAAAGCTGGGTCGCTGGCCAGCCAGGCAACTGAGAGAGTGGTGTTATTTCCCGGGGAGATGGCCTTCCGAGGTGCTCTCGCCCACAGATTGAGTACTGGGAATGCAGAGACCGCACTGCATTCTGGTTCCTCAACCTGTAGAGAAATAACCAGACCACCTGCCGACCCAGAGCAGGTCCAAGATGGTTCCTGTGAGGTCGGGGCTTCCACTCCCCTTCGGGCTACCTCTAGCCAGGGGATTCAGACGGTCATAGCAGAAAATGACAGTCCTGAGGTGCTGGAAGACCCCGCAGAGACCTCTGTCTCTGAGCCTGAATGTCATGAATGTATGAATCTTGCTTCTGATTTCACCATTCAACACAAGAAAGGGATTGACAACACTGATGGCTTATCACGGCAAGGTGGGCCGAACCAGGTACGTGCTAGGGAGCCGACCTGTGAGTCAGCCCCCATGCACGTTCATAAGGAGGGAGGTGTAGCAAATATGTATCGCAGGTACTGGACACAGACCAGTGAGGGGGTTAAATCTCATGCCCATCCAGGAGAGGTCAGGACCTGATACATAAACACCGCAAACCTAGCAGTCCCACTGACTCTGGTCTCCCCAGGGAGCCATGATGGGAAAAGCAGAGGGTGACAAAAATCACACACAGAGAAAGCTTCAAAGGGAAAGATCAGATAAGGGAGAGGAACCATCTCCAATAGTGATCAAAGAGACCCACAGATGGGAAGCAAAACCAGGACACTTAGTTAGAAGACAAAGACATTTTTAAAACATAATCTATGCATGGCTAAATGAGTGATCGCCCAATCATAGGCCAAGAATTAGAATTTTAAACTAGAAGGCCGGTCTAGGATCTGACCCCCCGGCTGGGTCTATATCTGGGCTCACACAGCTGCTGCAGGGGTGTCACAGTGATGGGTCAGTGAAAGCTGCTGTGATCATCATTCCATCTATTCCTGCCCTCCCCATCGGGTAACACAGAAGCAAAGTGTAGTTTTCTGTAAGTTTCTCCTTTTTATTTCATTGTTTGCATATGTGTATGTCATTTTATTATTTCTATTTTTATATCTTTTTATGTAAGCACTGTACCTTTTATATTAAAGCTTAAAACTTTAATAAGCTGAAACCTTGTTTGTTCTAAAAGGATTCATAGCCTAAGAAGTGTGTGATCCTGTTGATTGGCTGACAGTATTATTTTAGGGACTTACCCCCTGTATGTTGGTAAGTGGTGGCAGCGTGTGTGAAGCGGGGTGCACAGTGTGAGTCGGGGTGTGATTGATGCTCCTTTTCAGCATAGGACAGAGGTCGAGTGCTGGATTGAGTGAGAGGAGATAGATTAACCCTTGCAGGTGCAACCCCATTGTCACGTACCCACTTCTCAGCACGTGACTATATCCTTACACATACTCTGACTTGGAACTTGCTATCTGTCTTGCATTTGTGACTAGTGCACCAAACTTTGCTTGATATTTTGGTGGAGCTATTGTTCATATGGGTAACCGCTCTATTCACGTTTTGGTTTTAGTGTTTTTAAATCTTGTCATGTGTCCATATATGTCAATAAACTTTGTATTTTTACATTTACTAGAAGCATATATATTGTTTGTTGGTTGTGTTCCAAATATATGACAATGATCTTTTTCTATGTTTACTGCTCTTACATTACATAGTCATGTGAGCTCCCACTTGATTACTTGTCTATTGCGGTGCCCTCTACCCTTCTTTATAAAATAAAATCCAGATAAGGGATAAAATGGCACCACTGTAGCAAGAAACTATTCAAATAGACACATCATATCTGCATATATCGTACTTGGTGAATGATTAGACTGGGAAGGTGCACAGCTGAGGATCCTAGCAGTGAGTAAGCGCAGCAATTGAAAACACAAAGGTTCCAGTGGCACTTTTCCAGATAAAAAAAACTTTATTTAAGTATCATATACAAAACAGCAGGGCATGCCAACATATTGGCAGTGGAGCCGCCGCATCACCTTAGCAACCATGATGTGACGACGGCGTAAGCAGGCATGGAGTAGCTGATTGGTTGGGGTGGCCTTTTTAAAGCGCACTTCCCTCAATGATGACACGCCCCGTGACGAAGGTTATACACCGAAACAGTAGGGCTTTCCTACCGACAGGATTCTGAGGTAATCTCTCTTGTTGATCACCTGTTGTTTGCTCATTGAGCTTTTGTTAGATAGCAGAGTGTAATTAACATCTCACAGGGTGCAGCTTAGTGGTTGGTTGCTCGGTCCCTCCATATGCAGAGGATTGACAGAGTCTCTGGCTGGATGCAGCTTCACAGTCTCAATGTTAGCCCTAATAAGTGGTTCTTTTATAAGCATGGCCCAGAGAAGGAGACTATAATGAACCCTGCTTCTAGTGGTTTATATTTTTAAACGTTTATTGAATAAATATTATCTATATATAGTTCTTATTGCTATTTAAAATAACCTGTATACAGCATAATAGCATAGATAATTAATTAAATCTGGTACTATATATCAATGTGTACTAAATATTGTTAATTGCTGGTTGGTTATGTGATATATATAACAATATGGTGAAAATTCTGTTGCCCAACTCAACATCGTGTGTTTTTTAATATATCCCCCTCTGTGATCCACTTGATTTATAAATGAATTTGCACTCTCCTAAATATTGGGCTGAAATGTGGTTGTTTTTGTTAGGTTGTGGTGAATAAAGCGATAAACCCACATAATCCCTGCATACCCTGAGTGGTTGCAGTACTTGACAATGGTTATGTCAATGTTAATATACAGGTTGTTTATTTGTTTTTTAATATTGGCAGTGGAGAAAGGGAGCTAAGGGATACAGGCTAGATGACAGCTGTTTCGCATAGTTACGCTTCAACGGATCCACAACCAATTTTTACATGACACTTAAATAGAGAAAGAGTTTTTAATCCAGCTGAGTGCCGTTGGAAATTTGTGTTGTCAACTGATCATTTTCACATAGGCACTTAGCACGGACTATTCATAGAAAGTCTAAAAGAAACATTTTATATATATAAATACACACAGTATGTATATGTATATATGAATATACACAGAAACAGTGATGTCTTCAGGGTTACAAAGACTTCATGGGGGCATTGGATACCCTCAACATACATCCTTTCTTTAACCATGGCTGTCCTTGGTCATAGTAACACCTGGTAGGCATGATGCATGCAATCACATATGAAACACAGTAAAAACATTATTGAAAAAAAAGTATTTTCCTTCTTTCTTTGGGTCATCTCAATCTTGATCTTAGGCTAGGGTCACATATGCGGTTATAATTTCCTTGTCGTCCAAATCTGGGAGACCCTGACATTGGGTGTTATATGCTGCCTCCTGGAGGTCACACCAAATATAAAAGAGATTTACTCCTCCTTCTCCCCTGCAGCATATACGCCCCCTGCAGGAATACTGTCAGTTTGTTATTTGGTGTCGATGGAGGCACATCTCCACACTGAAGCTCCAATTGCTACAGATGATTTTTATGGCCCATGTCGGGGTCCCCCGGCATGGGCCATCGGCCCCATATGCCGTGCTCCCTCACCATACCGTTTCAAAGGGCCTCTGGTGAGGTGGAAGCTGACTGAGGGGTCTACAGTTCACTGTGCCCCTGGCCGTTACACAGTCACTGTGTGGCCCCCAACTCCTAGCAGTCACAGGCGATGGATGCAGGCTCCACTTCAGGTACCGAGCTGGCCCCCAATCTTCTCCCCCTCGGGGGATTCAGGTATGTGCTGCGCACTTGGGGGGCCCCCGTATCCACAGCAGGATCCAGGACAGGACCTGCTGTATGTCCCTGCAACAGCCCCTGGCCTGATTGCAAGCCCTGCAGAGATCCCCTCCCTGCCTGTCTTAGCACAGCAGGGGGATGGGGCATAGGGCTCAGGGCATGGGGGTCCATTTTCCCGCATCTGCGGGTGTTTTTGCGGGACTTCCGCGCCGGACCCCTCACGCAGGCCGGCCGCGGCCTCAAATTTAGTCCCCAGCTTCGCCGGAGGCCTAGGCCGCGATTCCGCCCCCTGCTTGTCTATCAGCAGCAGGGGGGCGGGCTTTGCTCACAATAGCCCTAGCAGCTCAGGGCTTGGCCTCTGGCCTCTCCCCCTCCTGTGTACACAATGGGGCCACAGTTCCCGCGTTTTTGCGGGCCCTCCCTTCTCTGACTCCCCCCTCAGTCTCTGCGGGGGCCATTTTGGCCTCATTCTCGGCAGATTCTTCAGCATACAGCTGCTGCTGGGAGACTCAGACTTGGGATCCGGACTTTGGATAAGTGGTAAGCCACACCATTGGTGTGGATTCTCCTCTGTGGCATTCCCCTTCTGTTATACTGTCTTTTTGGGTAGTTTGTACACAGGATTGGGTCAGACTATGTCTTCTTCTAAGAGCAAGGGTAAAACCCATAAGGCTGCAAAATTGTATGCAACTTGTACAGTGTGCAAAGTCACATTGCCTGCGCAGAGTGTCCATCCCCTCTGCACCACCTGTGAGCAGAATGGGTCACCGGATCTCCTAGGAACCCGGCCCCAGGTGGATGCCCCTACCCTCTCTGGCGATCAGGCCTCTGCTCCCCCGGTTTTACCACCGGCCCCTCAATGGACTGACGTCTTATCTCAGTCATTATCTGATTCAGTGGCCCTGGGAGTGTCGCGAGCTATGTCGCAATCCGTTTCCTCCATGACTAGGTCCATCATTCAGGCCATTAACCAGAACCCTGACCAGGACGTGGAGGGTTCTCCCACGGTCTCGGGTCTGTCCCTTCCTCCTAGGCGTAACAGGCCCTCTCCGTCTCTAGGAGAGCCCAGATCCAAAAGGCAACGCCGAGGCCCTTCCCCCTCCTCGCCCAGATCTCAATCTAGGGAACCTCTGGAGGAGGGCGAGGAACAGGACTCTTTGTCCTCTGGCTCAGAGGCGGCCTCTGAATCGGTCCTGGAAGGGGACACTCTGGCCGACCATATTGTCTCCATTAGTAATGACATTCTACGCCTTCCTGCTCCCAACACTCAGTCTGAGCATCGAGCCAAGGTCTCACTCAGGGATCCGAAGAGACCTGCCAACATCTTCTCTGATTACCCTGACTTTACAGAGACGGTGCAAAAGCCTAGGGCTTGTCCGGCTAAACGTTTCATTCCAAAATCCACGGATCCCAAGTGTCCGTTTGCCCCGGCAGTACAATCTGGCTGGTCTCAACCTCCTAAGGTGGACCTGTCCGTAGCCAGATTGGCTACCAGGACCACCATTTCCATTGCAGACAGCTCATCTTTAAAAGACTCGGCAGACCGTCAGGTTGAACTGTTAACCAAGTCCATCTATGACGCGGTCGGCGCTGCGTTTCCTCCCACCTTCGCAGCGGCTTGGTCTCTTAAGGCCCTTTCCGCGTTTACAGACGCGGTTTATTCCAAGACACGCGAGAGGGTTCCTGAGGTGTCCCCCCTTCTAGACCAAATAGATATGGTCTCGAAATATGCTCTTAACGCCGTGCTCGATTCAGCCGGTCGTTCAGCAGTGGCAGCCGCCAATTCCCTCGCCATTCGGAGAATTCTCTGGCTCCGGGATTGGAAAGGTGACGCTTCTTCTAAGAAGCATCTTACAGGGATTCCGACACGACAGGAGGCAAAAGTACTCTTCTGCCCCAACAAAAAGGTGGAAAACCTGCGCAGCAAAAGTCTGCCGGGTTCCGTTCCTTCCGTTCTTTTCGTTCCCCTGGCTGGTCCTCCAGACAGTCCTCCTCTTCCAACAGGACGTTTTGTTCCGACAAGGCCCAGTCCTCCCGGGGCCAGGGTTCTTCCTGGCTCTCTCGCCAGCAGAAATCCTCTAGTCAGAAGCCGTCCAAGACAGCCTCTGCATGACTCGCATGGCTCCAGCCTTGCACCCAGAGTCGGGGGCAGATTGTCCCTCTTTCGGGATGTTTGGCTTTCCGACGTCCTAGATCGGTGGGTGCCAGACATTATCTCTCACGGCTACTTCATAGAACTGAGCTCAGTTCCCCAAGCTGATTCTTCATGACATCTCCCCCTCCCGCCAAGATCCACGCTTTTCACCAAGCGTTGGAAGCTCTGAAGCGGGAAGGAGTCATTGTCTAGGTCCCCGTCAGGGAACAGTTTCAGGGATTTTACTCAAATCTCTTTATTGTGCCCAAGAAATACGGGTCCGTCCACCCTGTGCTGGAACTAAAGCTTCTCAACAAGCACGTCAAAGTGAGGCATTTTCGCATGGAATCTCTTCGTTCTGTGATAGCCTCAATGTTTCAAGGGGAATTCATGGCATCCATAGACATAAAGGATGCATATCTACACATCCCAATCGCCCCAGTTCACCAATGTTTCCTGCGCTTTGCAATCGGACACGACCATTTCCAGTTCGTGGCTCTCCCCTTCGGCTTGGCCTCTGCTCCACGAGTATTCACCAAGGTGATGGCCTCTGTGGTCGCCTTACTGCACTCGCAGGGTCTGTTGGTCATCCCTTACTTGGACAACCTCCTGGTCAAGGGTCCCTCACATCAGGAGTGCCAGCAAGCAGTGTCCGCGTCTCTGTCGATGCTCAGGAGGTTCGGCTGGATAGTCAACCTCCCGAAGTCGGTCCTCGTGCCCACCCAGAGTCTGGTGTATCTGGGCATGCTTTTCGACACTCGTGCGGCGCTGGTACGTCTGCCTCACGAGAAGGTCGTCTCTCTTCAAGCGGGTGTTCGGTCCATCCTCCCGTCTCGCTTGTACTCCATCAGGCATCTGATGCAGATCCTGGGGAAGATGGTAGCTTCAATCGAAGCAGTCCCATTTGTACAACTCCATCTGCGTCCCCTTCAGCTGGAAATCCTTCGTATCTGGAACAAGAACCCAAGGACTCTGGATCACAAGATTCCCCTATCCCTCGAAACAAGGGAATCTCTCCAGTGGTGGCTGACAGATCAGTCCCTGTCTCAGGGTCACTCCCTCCTCCCGCCATCTTGGTCGGTAGTCACTACGGACGCCAGTCTCTCCGGCTGGGGTGCGGTGTTTCTTCACCACAGGGCCCAGGGTACTTGGTCTCCGCTGGAGTCCTCCCTTCCCATCAACATTCTGGAGATCAGGGCAGTGTACCTGGCGCTCCTGGAGTTTCAGCCGCTCCTAAGCGGCCGATAAGTGAGGATCCAATCAGACAACGCGACGGGCGTTGCTTACATAAATCATCAGGGAGGCACTCGCAGCACCCTAGCGATGCTAGAGGTTCAGAAAATCCTGGGCTGGGCGGAGGCTGGACAGCTGGGAAGCGGACTATCTCAGCCGTCAGGGTATGGACCCGGGCGAATGGTCTCTCAACCCGGAAGTATTCCAAGCCATTTGCAGGTGGTGGGGGACGCCGGATGTCGACTTGATGGCATCTTTCCTCAACAACAAGGTTCCGGTGTTCATAGCCAGGGCTCACGACCACAGGGCGTTGGCGGCGGACGCTCTGGTCCAGGATTGGTCTCAGTTTCGCCTGCCATACATGTCTCCACCTCTGGCCCTGTTTCCCCGGGTGCTCCGCAAAATTCGGGCGGAATGTCACCAGGTGATTCTAATCACACCCAATTGGCCTCGGAGAGCCTGGTTTCCGGAACTGCTCCGCCTCGCCGACGGCGAACCATGGGGTCTACCAGATCATCCAGACCTTCTCTCTCAAGGTCCATTCTTCCGCCACAATTCTGCGGCGCTCAGGTTGACTGCTTGGCCCTTGAATCCTGGGTCCTAACACAATCGGGTCTTACCCGGGAAGTTCAGGACACCATGAAACAAGCTCGTAAGCCTGTCTCACAAAGGATTTATCACCGGACATGGAAAAATTTTCTCTCCTGGTGCTTTACTAAGGGCCATTCTCCATGGCCCTTCTCCATGCCGACATTACTTTTGTTTCTGCAGTCAGGGCTGGACTCTGGTCTTGCCTTGAGTTCTCTAAAAGGACAGGTTTCAGCTCTCTCCGTCCTTTGTTCCAAAAGGCTAGCTAGGCTCCCACAGGTTCGCACATTTATGCAAGGAGTGGCCCACATTGTCCCTCCTTACAATCGTCCTCTAGAACCTTGGGATCTTAATTTGGTTCTCTCGGCCCTTCAGAAGCCTCCGTTTGAACCTATCTCAGGCATCCCTTTGTCCACCTTGTCACAAAAGGTGGTATTTCTGGTGGCTATCACCTCGCTTCAGCGGGTGTCTGATTTGGGGGCATTGTCATGCAATCCCCCATTCTTGGTGGTGCATCAGGACAAGGTTGTCCTGCGTCCCGTTCCCTCTTTTCTCCCGAAGGTGGTCTCTCCTTTCCACCTCAATCAGGATATTTCTCTTCTGTCCTTTTGCCCAAATCCAGTTCACAGGGTTGAGAAGGCCCTCCACACTCTGGACTTTGTCAGGGCCCTGAGGGTGTACTTGTCTCGCACAGCTCCTCTCCGTCGGACGGACTCCCTCTTCATTCTCACGGCCGGACGCGGCAAGGGCTCTTCCGCTTCCAAGGCCACAATTGCCCGTTGGATCTGGTCGGCCATATTGGAGGCCTATTCGGCCTCGCACACGTCGCCCCCAGCGGGTCTCAAGGCACATTCCACCAGGGCTGTGGGCGCCTCCTGGGCTTTGCGGCACCAAGCCTCGGCCCAACAAGTGTGTCAGGCTGCCACGTGGTCAAGCCTCCACACGTTCTCAAAGCATTACCAGGTACATGTTCATGCCTCAGCGGTTGCAGGGCTGGGCAGATGCGTTCTCCAGGCGGCTGTTGCCCACCTGTAAATGTCTGAGTTGCCTTTCAGGGTGCAGTGGTTTTTTCCCACCCAGGGACTGCTTTTGGACGTCCCAATGTCAGGGTCTCCCAGATTTGGACGACAAGGAAAAAGAGAATTTTGTTTACTTACCGTAAATTCTTTTTCCTTTAGTCTGTAAATCTGGGAGACCCAGCACGCTCCCCTTTTTTTTTTTGGCCCTACGGGCGTACCTGCGGCTCTTTTCAGCACATAGTCTTATTGTTGGCCATTGTTCTGGCCTTATACTTTTCTTGTTCGGCCCTGTTGGTCGGGAATTTAACATAGTTTTTTTTTTTTTTTAAGGTTGAAGGAAGACTTTAAGTCCATCTAGTTCAACCCATAGCCTAACATGTTGATCCAGAGGAAGGCAAAAAAAAAACCCATGTGGCAACACTAATCTCCACATTGGGGGAAAAAATTCCTTCCTGACTCCAGATACGGCAATCAGACTAATTCCCTGGATCAACGCCCTATCAAAGAATCTAGTATGTATAACTGGTAATATTATAGTTTTCAAGAAAGGCATCCAGGCCCTTCTTAAATGTTAGTAGTGACTCACTCATTACAACATCATGTGGCAGAGAGTTCCATAGTCTCACTGCTCTTACAGTAAAGAATCCGCGTCTGTGATTATGATTAAACCTTCTTCCCTCCAGACGTAGAGGATGCCCCTTGTCCCAGTCTCAGGCCTAAGAGTAAAGAGATCATTAGAAAGGTCTCTGTACTGCCCCCTCATATATTTATACATTATTATAAGATCACCCCTAAGCCTTCGTTTTTCCAAGCTAAATAACCCCAAGTTTAATAACCTGTCTTGGTATTGCAGACCCCTTAGTCCTCTAATAACTTTTGTCGCTCTTCTCTGGACCCGCTCTAGTTCAGCTATGTCTTTCTTATACACCGGAGACCAGAATTGTACACAGTATTCCAAGTGTGGTCGCACTAGTGACTTGTATAGAGGTAAAATTATGTTCTCCTCATGAGCATCTATGCCTCTTTTAATACATCCCATTATTTTATTTGCCTTTGCAGCAGCTGCCTGACACTGGCCACTAAATGTGAGTTTGTCATCTACCCATACACCCAGGTCTTTTTCAGTGACAGTTTTGCCCAGTGTTTTTACAATTAAGCACATAATTATACCTTTTGTTTCCTCTGCCCAAGTGCATGACTTTACATTTATCCCCATTAAAGCGCATTTGCCATTTAGCAGCCCAAGCTTCTAGTTTACATAAATCCTCCTGTAATATAAAATTGTCCTCCTCTGTATTGATTACCCTGCAGAGTTTAGTGTCATCTGCAAATATTGAGATTCTACTCCGTATGCCCCCTACAAGGTCATTAATAAATATATTAAATAGAAGCGGGCCCAACACTGACCCCTGTGGTACCCCACTGTTAACTGTGACCCATTCTGAGTGTGTTCCATTAATAACCACCCTTTGTTTCCTATCACTTACACATATTTTCCCCTATTCCCATTGCCCTCATTTTATGTATCAACCTTTTGTGTGGCACCGTATCAAAAGCTTTTGAAAAGTCCATATACACCACATCCACTGCATTTCCTTGGTCCAGCCCAGAACTTACTTCTTCATAGAAGCTTATTAGATTAGTTTGACAGGAACGGTCCCTCGTAAAACCATGTTGATAATGGGTCATGAGGTTATTTTTCTTCAGATACTCCAGTATAGCATCTCTTAGAAAACCCTCTAGGATTTTACCCACAGTAGAGGTTAAGCTTACTGGCCTATAATTTCCAAGTTCAATTTTTGTCCCCTTTTTGAATATTGGTACCACATTTGCTATACGCCAGTCCTGTGGTACAGACCCTGTTATTATGGAATCTTTAAATATTAAAAATAATGGTCTATCTATGACAGTACTTAATTCCTGCAGCACTCTGGGGTGTATCCCATCTGGGCCCAGGGATTTGTCAATTTTAGTGATTTTTTAGACGATGTCGTACTTCCTCTTGGGTTAAGCACGTGACGTTTAATTGAGAATTTTTATTATCACTGATCATATTGTGTGTCATGGGATTTTCTTGTGTAAAACTGTTGAAAAAAAAGTCATTCAGCATATTTGCTTTTTCCTCATCCTCATCCACCATTTCACCCAGACTATTTTTAAAGGGGCCAACACCATCATTTTTTAGTTTCTTACTATTTATGTAGTTAAAAAATATTTTGGGATTCTTTTTACTTTCTCTGGCAATGAGTCTCTCTGTCTCAATCTTTGCTGCCTTGATTTGCTTTTTACAAATGTTATTTAATTTTCTGTATTTATTTAATGCTTCATCACTACCTACTTGCTTTAATTCCCTAAATGCTTTCTTTTTGTCACATATTGCACTTCTTACCGCTTTATTTAGCCATAGTGGTTTCCTCCTATTTCTAGCATGCTTATTCCCATAGGGTATATATTGTGCACAGGTCCTATTCAGGATGCTAATAAACATCTCCCATTTGTGTTGTGTACTTTTATGTCTCAGGACATCGTCCCAGTTTATTGCACTAAGATCATCTCTCAACCGTTGGAAATTTGCCTTCCTGAAGTTTAGTGTCCTTGTGGCCCCTCTACTACACATCTTAGTAAAGGATACTTGAAAGCTTATTAAGTTATGATCACTATTACCCAAGTGACCTCCAACCCGTATATTTGATATGCGGTCTGGCCTGTTGGTTAATATTAGGTCCAGCAGTGCCCCCCTTCTTGTTGGGTCCTGAACCAGTTGTGAAAGGTAATTGTCTCTCATAGTTCTCAAAAACTTATTACCTTTGCTGGAACTGCAGGTTTCTGATCCCCAATGTATTTCAGGGTAGTTGAAGTCCCCCATAATAATGACTTCTCCCTGAGTCGCTGCTTCATCTATTTGCTTTATGAGGATATTCTCCTCCACTTCCATTATTGTTGGGGACTTGTAACAAACCCCTATCAGTAATTTATTATTTTTCCCCCTCCCCTTATCTCCACCCACAGGGACTCTACATTTCCATTAGATTCACCTATATTATCACGCAGGATGGGTTTTAAGGATGATTTTACGTATAAACATACACCTCCTCCTCGCCTATTTGTGCGGTCATTTCTGAACAGACAATAGCCCTGTAAATTAACAGCCCAGTCCTGGCTCTCGTCCAGCCAAGTCTCCGAAATCCCCACCATGTCATAATTATTTTCCAACAAAATCAATTCTAATTCCTCCATTTTGTTGGTGAGGCTTCTGGCATTAGTGTACATGCACTTTATGCATCTCTCTTTACCTCTATTCCTTCCTACTAGATTGACTGTTCTAACCCCACCCCCCATGCCACCCCCAATTTTATTACTTGTGCCCAGGTTACTGTTTACACTATCTTCCCCTCCTATACAATGAATACCCTCCCCCCCAATCCCTAGTTTAAACACTCCTCCAACCTTCTAGCCATTTTCTCCCCCAGCACAGCTGCACCCTCCCCATTGAGGTGCAGCCCGTCCCTAGCATAGAACCTGTAGCCAACAGAGAAGTCGGCCCAGTTCTCCAGGAACCCAAACCCCTCCTTCCTACACCAATTCCTGAGCCACTTATTTATCTCCCTAATCTCCCGTTGCCTCTCTGGTGTGGCACGTGGTACAGGTAGTATTTCAGAGAATACTACCTTGGAGGTCCTTGCCTTAAGCTTGCAGCCTAATTCCCTGAAATCATCTTTAAGGACCTTCCACCTACCTCTAACTTTGTCATTTGTGCCAATGTGCACCATGACCGCTGGGTCCTCACCAGCCCCTCCCAGTAATCTGTCAACCCGATCAGCGATGTGCCGGACTCGAGCGCCAGGTAGGCAGCACACTGTTCGACGATCCCTGTCTTTGTGACAGATTGCCCTATCTATTCCCCTAATAATTGAGTCCCCCACTACCAGCACCTGTCTGGCCTGCCCTACTCTCCTGTTTTCCCCCTTACTGGAGCAGACACTCCTCTGGCTTTCAGAGGTCATGCCCTGCTGCAGCAGTGCTGTACCTGAACTCACACCCCCCTCATCTGCCAACATAGCAAATTTATTGGGGTGTGCCAGATCAGGGCTAGCCTCCCTGGCACCCTTCCCTCTACCCCGCCTTCTAACTGTCACCCAGCTAGCTACCTCATGGTCCTGAGGCTCCATAGTACCATCCTCCCCCACATCTATCCCATTGAGCAGCTGTTCAGTGAGCAGCAGACTCCTTTCCATATTGTCTATGGATCTCAGCGTTGTCAGTTGTTCATTTAGATCCAGTATCTGGGCTTCCAAATGCACAACGTACTCACATCTCACACAGCAGTATGCACCCTCGGCCGGCTGGTCAAGGAATGCATACATGTGGCAAGATGTACACTGGATGGCATTGCCAATCATGGAGCTCATTTCCTAATGGGGATTGCACCAGACAGAAATGATAAGTAAAAAGAAATGCAAAGTATTAATAAAATACAACCAGCAATTCAGTAAGTCCTCCCTTCCAAACTCCCTTAATCCAAAGTCACTGAATCACAAGTCACACACTTACTTCTGTCGCACTTGCTCTCTGTCACACAAAGCTCGCGGTCACACTCGCTAGAGAATCAGATATAAAGAGGTTTTTTTTTTCTTTTTTTCCCTTAGCAGCAAATCAGCCTGTATCTCAGTGCACTTCCAAAGGACTGGAAGCCCCAACCAGCTGCTTCTTATAAACCCTTAATTATGCACCCCCACCCTTAATTAACCCCTTGTAAGTATAGCTACACCACAGGTTTTAAGTGCAAGTAGTTAACCCTTTAACTTACAGGTAGTAAAATAGGAGTCTATAAACTTGTAGAGAGAAAAGAAAGTTAAGAAAGCCCAATAAAATTAAAAGGTAAAAAAAAAAAAACAAACAGTCAGCAATTCACACAGGTATTTGTTGCAGGATTCCCAAACACCTCCTCACTGAATCACAAGTCACACACTTACTTCTGTCGCACTTGCTCTCTGTCACACAAAGCTCCAGGCTATCACCTCGCTTCAGCGGGTGTCTGATTTGGGGGCATTGTCATGCAATCCCCCATTCTTGGTGGTGCATCAGGACAAGGTTGTCCTGCGTCCCGTTCCCTCTTTTCTCCCGAAGGTGGTCTCTCCTTTCCACCTCAATCAGGATATTTCTCTTCTGTCCTTTTGCCCAAATCCAGTTCACAGGGTTGAGAAGGCCCTCCACACTCTGGACTTTGTCAGGGCCCTGAGGGTGTACTTGTCTCGCACAGCTCCTCTCCATCGGACGGACTCCCTCTTCATTCTCACGGCCGGACGCGGTAAGGGCTCTTCCGCTTCCAAGGCCACAATTGCCCGTTGGATCTGGTCGGCCATATTGGAGGCCTATTCGGCCTCGCACACGTCGCCCCCAGCGGGTCTCAAGGCACATTCCACCAGGGCTGCGGGCGCCTCCTGGGCTTTGCGGCACCAAGCCTCGGCCTAACAAGTGTGTCAGGCTGCCACGTGGTCAAGCCTCCACACGTTCTCAAAGCATTACCAGGTACATGTTCATGCCTCAGCGGTTGCAGGGCTGGGCAGATGCGTTCTCCAGGCGGCTGTTGCCCACCTGTAAATGTCTGAGTTGCCTTTCAGGGTGCAGTGGTTTTTTCCCACCCAGGGACTGCTTTTGGACGTCCCAATGTCAGGGTCTCCCAGATTTGGACGACAAGGAAAAAGAGAATTTTGTTTACTTACCGTAAATTCTTTTTCCTTTAGTCTGTAAATCTGGGAGACCCAGCACCCTCCCCTTTTTTTTTTTGGCCCTACGGGCGTACCTGCGGCTCTTTTCAGCACCTAGTCTTATTGTTGGCCATTGTTCTGGCCTTATACTTTTCTTGTTCGGCCCTGTTGGTCGGGAATTTAACATAGTTTTTTTTTTTTTTTAAGGTTGAAGGAAGACTTTAAGTCCATCTAGTTCAACCCATAGCCTAACATGTTGATCCAGAGGAAGGCAAAAAAAAACCCATGTGGCAACACTAATCTCCACATTGGGGGAAAAAATTCCTTCCTGACTCCAGATACGGCAATCAGACTAATTCCCTGGATCAACGCCCAATCAAAGAATCTAGTATGTATAACTGGTAATATTATAGTTTTCAAGAAAGGCATCCAGGCCCTTCTTAAATGTTAGTAGTGACTCACTCATTACAACATCATGTGGCAGAGAGTTCCATAGTCTCACTGCTCTTACAGTAAAGAATCCGCGTCTGTGATTATGATTAAACCTTCTTCCCTCCAGACGTAGAGGATGCCCCCTTGTCCCAGTCTCAGGCCTAAGAGTAAAGAGATCATTAGAAAGGTCTCTGTACTGCCCCCTCATATATTTATACATTATTATAAGATCACCCCTAAGCCTCCAGACAGTCCTCCTCTTCCAACAGGACGTTTTGTTCCGACAAGGCCCAGTCCTCCCGGGGCCAGGGTTCTTCCTGGCTCTCTCGCCAGCAGAAATCCTCTAGTCAGAAGCCGTCCAAGACAGCCTCTGCATGACTCGCATGGCTCCAGCTCCGCACCCAGAGTCGGGGGGCAGATTGTCCCTCTTTCGGGATGTTTGGCTTTCCGACGTCCTAGATCGGTGGGTGCGAGACATTATCTCTCACGGCTACTTCATAGAACTGAGCTCAGTTCCCCAAGCTGATTCTTCATGACATCTCCCCCTCCCGCCAAGATCCACGCTTTTCACCAAGCGTTGGAAGCTCTGAAGCGGGAAGGAGTCATTGTCTAGGTCCCCGTCAGGGAACAGTTTCAGGGATTTTACTCAAATCTCTTTATTGTGCCCAAGAAATACGGGTCCGTCCACCCTGTGCTGGAACTAAAGCTTCTCAACAAGCACGTCAAAGTGAGGCATTTTCGCATGGAATCTCTTCGTTCTGTGATAGCCTCAATGTTTCAAGGGGAATTCATGGCATCCATAGACATAAAGGATGCATATCTACACATCCCAATCGCCCCAGTTCACCAATGTTTCCTGCGCTTTGCAATCGGACACGACCATTTCCAGTTCGTGGCTCTCCCCTTCGGCTTGGCCTCTGCTCCACGAGTATTCACCAAGGTGATGGCCTCTGTGGTCGCCTTACTGCACTCGCAGGGTCTGTTGGTCATCCCTTACTTGGACAACCTCCTGGTCAAGGGTCCCTCACATCAGGAGTGCCAGCAAGCAGTGTCCGCGTCTCTGTCGATGCTCAGGAGGTTCGGCTGGATAGTCAACCTCCCGAAGTCGGTCCTCGTGCCCACCCAGAGTCTGGTGTATCTGGGCATGCTTTTCGACACTCGTGCGGCGCTGGTACGTCTGCCTCACGAGAAGGTCGTCTCTCTTCAAGCGGGTGTTCGGTCCATCCTCCCGTCTCGCTTGTACTCCATCAGGCATCTGATGCAGATCCTGGGGAAGATGGTAGCTTCAATCGAAGCAGTCCCATTTGTACAACTCCATCTGCGTCCCCTTCAGCTGGAAATCCTTCGTATCTGGAACAAGAACCCAAGGACTCTGGATCACAAGATTCCCCTGTCCCCCGAAACAAGGGAATCTCTCCAGTGGTGGCTGACAGATCAGTCCCTGTCTCAGGGTCACTCCCTCCTCCCGCCATCTTGGTCGGTAGTCACTACGGACGCCAGTCTCTCCGGCTGGGGTGCGGTGTTTCTTCACCACAGGGCCCAGGGTACTTGGTCTCCGCTGGAGTCCTCCCTTCCCATCAACATTCTGGAGATCAGGGCAGTGTACCTGGCGCTCCTGGAGTTTCAGCCGCTCCTAAGCGGCCGATAAGTGAGGATCCAATCAGACAACGCGACGGGCGTTGCTTACATAAATCATCAGGGAGGCACTCGCAGCACCCTAGCGATGCTAGAGGTTCAGAAAATCCTGGGCTGGGCGGAGGCTGGACAGCTGGGAAGCGGACTATCTCAGCCGTCAGGGTATGGACCCGGGCGAATGGTCTCTCAACCCGGAAGTATTCCAAGCCATTTGCAGGTGGTGGGGGACGCCGGATGTCGACTTGATGGCATCTTTCCTCAACAACAAGGTTCCGGTGTTCATAGCCAGGGCTCACGACCACAGGGCGTTGGCGGCGGACGCTCTGGTCCAGGATTGGTCTCAGTTTCGCCTGCCATACATGTCTCCACCTCTGGCCCTGTTGCCCCGGGTGCTCCGCAAAATTCGGGCGGAATGTCACCGGGTGATTCTAATCGCACCCAATGGGCCTTGGAGAGCCTGGTTTCCGGAACTGCTCCGCCTCGCCGACGGCGAACCATGGGGTCTACCAGATCATCCAGACCTTCTCTCTCAAGGTCCATTCTTCCGCCACAATTCTGCGGCGCTCAGGTTGACTGCTTGGCCCTTGAATCCTGGGTCCTAACACAATCGGGTCTTACCCGGGAAGTTCAGGACACCATGAAACAAGCTTGTAAGCCTGTCTCACAAAGGATTTATCACCGGACATGGAAAAATTTTCTCTCCTGGTGCTTTACTAAGGGCCATTCTCCATGGCCCTTCTCCATGCCGACATTACTTTTGTTTCTGCAGTCAGGGCTGGACTCTGGTCTTGCCTTGAGTTCTCTAAAAGGACAGGTTTCAGCTCTCTCCGTCCTTTGTTCCAAAAGGCTAGCTAGGCTCCCACAGGTTCGCACATTTATGCAAGGAGTGGCCCACATTGTCCCTCCTTGCAATCGTCCTCTAGAACCTTGGGATCTTAATTTGGTTCTCTCGACCCTTCAGAAGCCTCCGTTTGAACCTATCTCAGGCATCCCTTTGTCCACCTTGTCACAAAAGGTGGTATTTCTGGTGGCTATCACCTCGCTTCAGCGGGTGTCTGATTTGGGGGCATTGTCATGCAATCCCCCATTCTTGGTGGTGCATCAGGACAAGGTTGTCCTGCGTCCCGTTCCCTCTTTTCTCCCGAAGGTGGTCTCTCCTTTCCACCTCAATCAGGATATTTCTCTTCTGTCCTTTTGCCCAAATCCAGTTCACAGGGTTGAGAAGGCCCTCCACACTCTGGACTTTGTCAGGGCCCTGAGGGTGTACTTGTCTCGCACAGCTCCTCTCCGTCGGACGGACTCCCTCTTCATTCTCACGGCCGGACACGGCAAGGGCTCTTCCGCTTCCAAGGCCACAATTGCCCGTTGGATCTGGTCGGCCATATTGGAGGCCTATTCGGCCTCGCACACGTCGCCCCCAGCGGGTCTCAAGGCACATTCCACCAGGGCTGTGGGCGCCTCCTGGGCTTTGCGGCACCAAGCCTCGGCCCAACAAGTGTGTCAGGCTGCCACGTGGTCAAGCCTCCACACGTTCTCAAAGCATTACCAGGTACATGTTCATGCCTCAGCGGTTGCAGGGCTGGGCAGATGCGTTCTCCAGGCGGCTGTTGCCCACCTGTAAATGTCTGAGTTGCCTTTCAGGGTGCAGTGGTTTTTTCCCACCCAGGGACTGCTTTTGGACGTCCCAATGTCAGGGTCTCCCAGATTTGGACGACAAGGAAAAAGAGAATTTTGTTTACTTACCGTAAATTCTTTTTCCTTTAGTCTGTAAATCTGGGAGACCCAGCACCCTCCCCTTTTTTTTTTTTGGCCCTACGGGCGTACCTGCGGCTCTTTTCAGCACATAGTCTTATTGTTGGCCATTGTTCTGGCCTTATACTTTTCTTGTTCGGCCCTGTTGGTCGGGAATTTAACATAGTTTTTTTTTTTTTTTAAGGTTGAAGGAAGACTTTAAGTCCATCTAGTTCAACCCATAGCCTAACATGTTGATCCAGAGGAAGGCAAAAAAAAACCCATGTGGCAACACTAATCTCCACATTGGGGGAAAAAATTCCTTCCTGACTCCAGATACGGCAATCAGACTAATTCCCTGGATCAACGCCCAATCAAAGAATCTAGTATGTATAACTGGTAATATTATAGTTTTCAAGAAAGGCATCCAGGCCCTTCTTAAATGTTAGTAGTGACTCACTCATTACAACATCATGTGGCAGAGAGTTCCATAGTCTCACTGCTCTTACAGTAAAGAATCCGCGTCTGTGATTATGATTAAACCTTCTTCCCTCCAGACGTAGAGGATGCCCCCTTGTCCCAGTCTCAGGCCTAAGAGTAAAGAGATCATTAGAAAGGTCTCTGTACTGCCCCCTCATATATTTATACATTATTATAAGATCACCCCTAAGCCTCCAGACAGTCCTCCTCTTCCAACAGGACGTTTTGTTCCGACAAGGCCCAGTCCTCCCGGGGCCAGGGTTCTTCCTGGCTCTCTCGCCAGCAGAAATCCTCTAGTCAGAAGCCGTCCAAGACAGCCTCTGCATGACTCGCATGGCTCCAGCTCCGCACCCAGAGTCGGGGGGCAGATTGTCCCTCTTTCGGGATGTTTGGCTTTCCGACGTCCTAGATCGGTGGGTGCGAGACATTATCTCTCACGGCTACTTCATAGAACTGAGCTCAGTTCCCCAAGCTGATTCTTCATGACATCTCCCCCTCCCGCCAAGATCCACGCTTTTCACCAAGCGTTGGAAGCTCTGAAGCGGGAAGGAGTCATTGTCTAGGTCCCCGTCAGGGAACAGTTTCAGGGATTTTACTCAAATCTCTTTATTGTGCCCAAGAAATACGGGTCCGTCCACCCTGTGCTGGAACTAAAGCTTCTCAACAAGCACGTCAAAGTGAGGCATTTTCGCATGGAATCTCTTCGTTCTGTGATAGCCTCAATGTTTCAAGGGGAATTCATGGCATCCATAGACATAAAGGATGCATATCTACACATCCCAATCGCCCCAGTTCACCAATGTTTCCTGCGCTTTGCAATCGGACACGACCATTTCCAGTTCGTGGCTCTCCCCTTCGGCTTGGCCTCTGCTCCACGAGTATTCACCAAGGTGATGGCCTCTGTGGTCGCCTTACTGCACTCGCAGGGTCTGTTGGTCATCCCTTACTTGGACAACCTCCTGGTCAAGGGTCCCTCACATCAGGAGTGCCAGCAAGCAGTGTCCGCGTCTCTGTCGATGCTCAGGAGGTTCGGCTGGATAGTCAACCTCCCGAAGTCGGTCCTCGTGCCCACCCAGAGTCTGGTGTATCTGGGCATGCTTTTCGACACTCGTGCGGCGCTGGTACGTCTGCCTCACGAGAAGGTCGTCTCTCTTCAAGCGGGTGTTCGGTCCATCCTCCCGTCTCGCTTGTACTCCATCAGGCATCTGATGCAGATCCTGGGGAAGATGGTAGCTTCAATCGAAGCAGTCCCATTTGTACAACTCCATCTGCGTCCCCTTCAGCTGGAAATCCTTCGTATCTGGAACAAGAACCCAAGGACTCTGGATCACAAGATTCCCCTGTCCCCCGAAACAAGGGAATCTCTCCAGTGGTGGCTGACAGATCAGTCCCTGTCTCAGGGTCACTCCCTCCTCCCGCCATCTTGGTCGGTAGTCACTACGGACGCCAGTCTCTCCGGCTGGGGTGCGGTGTTTCTTCACCACAGGGCCCAGGGTACTTGGTCTCCGCTGGAGTCCTCCCTTCCCATCAACATTCTGGAGATCAGGGCAGTGTACCTGGCGCTCCTGGAGTTTCAGCCGCTCCTAAGCGGCCGATAAGTGAGGATCCAATCAGACAACGCGACGGGCGTTGCTTACATAAATCATCAGGGAGGCACTCGCAGCACCCTAGCGATGCTAGAGGTTCAGAAAATCCTGGGCTGGGCGGAGGCTGGACAGCTGGGAAGCGGACTATCTCAGCCGTCAGGGTATGGACCCGGGCGAATGGTCTCTCAACCCGGAAGTATTCCAAGCCATTTGCAGGTGGTGGGGGACGCCGGATGTCGACTTGATGGCATCTTTCCTCAACAACAAGGTTCCGGTGTTCATAGCCAGGGCTCACGACCACAGGGCGTTGGCGGCGGACGCTCTGGTCCAGGATTGGTCTCAGTTTCGCCTGCCATACATGTCTCCACCTCTGGCCCTGTTGCCCCGGGTGCTCCGCAAAATTCGGGCGGAATGTCACCGGGTGATTCTAATCGCACCCAATGGGCCTCGGAGAGCCTGGTTTCCGGAACTGCTCCGCCTCGCCGACGGCGAACCATGGGGTCTACCAGATCATCCAGACCTTCTCTCTCAAGGTCCATTCTTCCGCCACAATTCTGCGGCGCTCAGGTTGACTGCTTGGCCCTTGAATCCTGGGTCCTAACACAATCGGGTCTTACCCGGGAAGTTCAGGACACCATGAAACAAGCTCGTAAGCCTGTCTCACAAAGGATTTATCACCGGACATGGAAAAATTTTCTCTCCTGGTGCTTTACTAAGGGCCATTCTCCATGGCCCTTCTCCATGCCGACATTACTTTTGTTTCTGCAGTCAGGGCTGGACTCTGGTCTTGCCTTGAGTTCTCTAAAAGGACAGGTTTCAGCTCTCTCCGTCCTTTGTTCCAAAAGGCTAGCTAGGCTCCCACAGGTTCGCACATTTATGCAAGGAGTGGCCCACATTGTCCCTCCTTGCAATCGTCCTCTAGAACCTTGGGATCTTAATTTGGTTCTCTCGACCCTTCAGAAGCCTCCGTTTGAACCTATCTCAGGCATCCCTTTGTCCACCTTGTCACAAAAGGTGGTATTTCTGGTGGCTATCACCTCGCTTCAGCGGGTGTCTGATTTGGGGGCATTGTCATGCAATCCCCCATTCTTGGTGGTGCATCAGGACAAGGTTGTCCTGCGTCCCGTTCCCTCTTTTCTCCCGAAGGTGGTCTCTCCTTTCCACCTCAATCAGGATATTTCTCTTCTGTCCTTTTGCCCAAATCCAGTTCACAGGGTTGAGAAGGCCCTCCACACTCTGGACTTTGTCAGGGCCCTGAGGGTGTACTTGTCTCGCACAGCTCCTCTCCGTCGGACGGACTCCCTCTTCATTCTCACGGCCGGACACGGCAAGGGCTCTTCCGCTTCCAAGGCCACAATTGCCCGTTGGATCTGGTCGGCCATATTGGAGGCCTATTCGGCCTCGCACACGTCGCCCCCAGCGGGTCTCAAGGCACATTCCACCAGGGCTGTGGGCGCCTCCTGGGCTTTGCGGCACCAAGCCTCGGCCCAACAAGTGTGTCAGGCTGCCACGTGGTCAAGCCTCCACACGTTCTCAAAGCATTACCAGGTACATGTTCATGCCTCAGCGGTTGCAGGGCTGGGCAGATGCGTTCTCCAGGCGGCTGTTGCCCACCTGTAAATGTCTGAGTTGCCTTTCAGGGTGCAGTGGTTTTTTTCCCACCCAGGGACTGCTTTTGGACGTCCCAATGTCAGGGTCTCCCAGATTTGGACGACAAGGAAAAAGAGAATTTTGTTTACTTACCGTAAATTCTTTTTCCTTTAGTCTGTAAATCTGGGAGACCCAGCACCCTCCCCTTTTTTTTTTTTGGCCCTACGGGCGTACCTGCGGCTCTTTTCAGCACATAGTCTTATTGTTGGCCATTGTTCTGGCCTTATACTTTTCTTGTTCGGCCCTGTTGGTCGGGAATTTAGTTTGAAATGCAATGTTTTTCCTCCTACTGCTTATATACCAAACTGACAGTATTCCTGCAGGGGGCGTATATGCTGCAGGGGAGAAGGAGGAGTAAATCTCTTCTATATTTGGTATGACCTCCAGGAGGCAGCATATAACACCCAATGTCAGGGTCTCCCAGATTTACGGACTAAAGGAAAAAGAATTTACGGTAAGTAAACAAAATTCTCTTTTTCAAACCCTGATTCGGTTTTGAGTTTTTAAAAAGCAGGAAACGCTCCTCATAGGAGCCCATTATAAAAACTGAATTGCATTACATGCAATCCGGTTACCGCATCCGACTCTGCAGCTTGTGTGAAAAATCATGCAAGCTGCAGTTTTAGGAGCGGTTCTAAGCCCCGCAATGCGGTAACTGCATTGCTCAGAATGTGTAATCCTGAGCAATGTGGTTACCGTATACTTTGCTTATCCCGGCTACTGCCGGGATAAGCAAAGTGTTAATCCTAAAAAAAAGCTTTAATATTAATAATAATTGTGCCCATCATGTCTCTAGGGGGTGCCCACCCTAGAGACATGCTACCTACTCATGTGGGCATATAATGTGTTAATATCTTATGTACAGTAAGCCGGCTTCTGTCGGCTCTGTACAATTTTCTGAATTAAGCCGCGGCTTCACTGACAGCTGCGCACATACTATATGTAATGTACTGTCCGAGGTCCTGTAGGCATTTACAGTAGATCTATGGCACTGCGCAGCCATTTTCCTTGACAAAAGACAGTCAGCAGCCCAGTAAGTGTCACTTTGATACAATCAGGATCTGTGATCTGATGTTATGCTTGTTGCATTGGTGTTAGGCCAAACCGGGTGTGTGTTGTCCCCAAAGTCGATAGCTAATTTTCTTTTTCATTTATATACAGATATTTGGCCACAGGGGAGTCCTATGCTTCCCTTCACTACCAGTTCCGGATTGGCCGGTCAAGCCTCAGCACGATTTTCCCGGAGACTTGTGAGGTCTTATGGTCTAAGCTGCAGCCTCTCGTCATGCCTGCACCCACTCGCCAAACATGGAGGGAAAATGCCATCCAATTTCACCAACTAGTCTAGTATCCAAACTACATTGGCGCCCTGGATGGCAAACATATCAGAATACGCAAACCATCACATAGTGGCTCAAATTTACTACAACTATGAAAAGATTTACTCAATCATCCTCATGACCATTGCTGATCCCCAGGCCCATTTAATCGCGGTGGACATAGGGGCATACGGCAGGATCAACAACTCTCAAGTCTTCAAGGACAGTGCCATGAGTCAAGCATTATATAGAGGCTGATTTCAGATCCTCCCACCGTGCCCTTTGCCTGGCACCACTGCTCCCTGTTTGCCCTTGGTGTTGGTGGCTGATGAGGCCTTCCAGCTTCATATTAACTTAATGAAGCCATATGCCAGCCACACACTCAGGCCTGCCCGGAGTAACTTCAACATGCGGTTAAAGGGAACCTGTCACCCGAGTTTAAGGCCCTACACTATCTCTAGCTGTCCCTATACCTTCATAGCAGCTCCCTATCTATCCCTTTCTTATCTAAAGTGTCCCTATGAAAGATGTGTAAAATAAGTATAAACTTACTGCAGTCCCCGTGGTTGGGGGACTGGGTAGGCGTGGCCTCACTTCCTTCAACACACCTCCTGGTTGTAATGCACGCCCCGCTGGGCGGCATTATTCTGGGTTCTCTTTGCCCCATTAATTGGAATCTCCCGCCCTCTACACCTCATTGCAACGGCTGGGCGTCACATCCGGCGCGGTGCATTATGGGCCGTCACGTGATCGGCCCCAGTGCATTATGTGCTTGATGACGTGATCGGCCCCGGCTTCAATAAGCGCATGCGCGGAGCCGATCACGTGATCAAGCCCATAATGCACTGGGGCCGATCACGTGATCGGCCCCATAATGCACTAGGGCCGATCACGTGACGGCCCATAATGCACCGCGCCGGATGTGACGCCCCGGCCAGTGCAAAGAGGTGTAGAGGGCGGGAGATTCCAATTAATGGGGCAGAGAGGAACCAGAATAATGCCGCCCAGCGGGGCGTGCATTACAACCAGGAAGTGTGCTGAAGGAAGTGAGGCCACGCCTACCCAGTCCCCCAACCACGGGGACTGCAGTAAGTTTATACTTATTTTACACATCTTTCATAGGGATACTTTAGATGAGAAAGGGATAGATAGGGACAGCTAGAGATAGTGTAGGGCCTTAAAATCGGGTGACAGGTTCCCTTTAAGCTGAGAATGCCAATATGTTGAGTGTGTGTTTGGCATATTGGCTTCAAAGTGGCGGGTGCTGCTGACCACCATCCAGTTACACCCTCAGAATGTGGACAGCGTGGTCAAGGCGTGCGTGTGCCTCCACAATAATGTCAGTAGACAAGAGCCCATAAGCCTGGACCCATATGATTGGGACTACCCTTTAGTAGGGCTTCAACAGGCCAATGTGCGGTCCACCCCTGCAGCTATGGAGGTGCGCGACCAATATGTCTCACACTTCATGACTGACATGGGGCGGCATACTACTCATTAATGGCTTTTGTTGTCATCTGTGTCTATGTTTTGCCAAATGAGCTTGTTTTATTTGAGTGTTTATAATCAAATTTGTAACCACATGTAACACACCGGTTGGGTGTTATTTCTTTACACTTAATATGTTGAATATGTAAGCACTTTGCCTTTATTTTATAAAAAAAATATATTTATGTACTAAATATGTGTTGTTCATGTATGTGTAAGCTTTTTTTCCTGACACGCAAACAGCAAAGTCAATGGCTGGTTTCACACTGCAGTTTGTTAACTGTTCTTGTTCCATCCGGTTTTGTCGTGAAAAGCTGGAGTGGCTAATAAACACAGAACAGGTGTGAATCTGTCAATTATAGATTTTAGCTGCAAGTTTCTCACCTGGTTTTGCCACACAAACCTGATGAAACCAGATCAGGATCCAAAAAGCAGTGTCAAACCAGCCAAACACATGTTTATTGTCCTTGGTTCAAAATTATGTAAGATTTACAATTGTTAGACAACATTCTTAGTGTGGTTACAATTCACTTAGGAACAAATTTCTCCTTGGTGTGGTATGTTGATTACATGTATGTTCCTGGTTTGGTCTGCCTCATATGCTCATGATTGACAACACCATGTCAAATAAATCACCACCAAAGGTTACAGATGTAACTGTACTATCTTACGAAACAGACAAATGCACCATACAGGGACCTCTATATGTTGTTATGTTATTAAAGTCAAACACATCCCCTACAAATATAATTGTTCCTTATGTTGTGTGTGTCCAATGTTGGCCACACTGTTTTTTTGTGGAACACTAACATAATGCAATTAATATATATGGATTCTGGAAAAAATTAAAACGCTCAACATGAGCTCAAACTGAACTGGACAAACATCATCATAATCTCACAAGGTCAGATACCACATCCAAAATAAAACAAAAATATGGTCTAGCCAACAGTGGCTCAATGTTGACCTAAATTGACAAATGTTATTGTTCAAACCAAATCCAGGACGAGGAGACACTACTCCATGTCTCCCGATTCCTCATCACAGCCAATAGTTAAATTTGAAGATATTTTAACACAGTAATACACTACTAATTGTGCCATTTCTACCCTGAAATCATACTTATTTTGCCCATCAAGGGTCATGAGGTCGGAAATAGAAGACTCCATGAATTGCTGCTATTCGCTTAGCGGGGTAATGGTGTCCATAGGCCGAAAATCCTCGATGCAAGTGGATGGAAGTAGTGTGGGCATGCATGGTGTTTTGGAGGCGTTGTAGGCCATCAATTATTAAATTGTCCACCTCGTCACGGCCAGCATCCCTCCTTCTAGGCCGCGTCACTCGCCCTTGTGGTGCTGCTGCTGCTTGTGGAGGGATGGGCACTGTGGTTGCCATTTGTGTTTGGGTCAGGTCGATAGTTGGGGTATCACCGGCTCTTGGTCCCAACAAACCCTTGATGTTGCCTTCGCCATCTCCAATGCTGTCCTCTTGCTCTAGAGCCTCCATTGTGGTATTGCAGAAGTTTTAAAACATAGCAATCCTGGCTTTCATCACTTCTAAATATATCCTCTTATGGAGCATAATGGATGAGCAAACGTACGGCCGCCTGTCAATTGTTCTTTGTAGGAACGCCAGTTGTTTGTGATGTTTATATGGTGTGAGCGGCTTAGCAGCAGCACTGCTTCGTTAATCAGCCACCTCCCTTACTTCCCGCTTATACCAATCACGCATCGAACTCGAGCATGTGTGCATTTAGTACCTAAATGTTTGGAAACCACAAATAACCCAATTAGGCTGGGGTCACACATAAGCCCCTGGTCCGTTTTTTGCTTCATTTTTGTCATTTTTTTTTTCTAAGTCCAAAAACTGACAGAAAAACGGATTGGATGTAATAAACACCCTGTCCGTTTTTTTCTGGACCTCAAAACATTGCTCTGTCAGTTTTTGAGCCAAAAACGTTGCTAGCAACGTTTTTGGCATCAGTTAAAAAACGCATGCGTTTTTTTAACATGGGGCCCTATGGGAAACGCATGCGTTAACGCATGGCACATATATGCACCTGCGTTAACGCATATGCGTTTTTAATGAAAAAATGACTAAGTCCAAAAACGTTCAGGGGTGCAGGAGGCTCAAAAAGCACCCTATAAAAAACGGATTGGTGATGAAAATCACTTCCAAAAACGGACTTCTATGTGTGACCCCAGCCTTATATGTATATCTTAGCAACAAGATTATGCCAAACATGTTATTGTGTCAACACTGAATTGGGATGTTCAGCATAAGGCCATACCAATGGTTGGTCCACCAGGCTCATGCTTTTATAGTTGGGGTACAACTTGCAAAATATGCTGGTCCAGATCTTGCGGTTCCTCACTGAATCTTCATGCTTGGGATGGGCCTGGTCCCATAAGGACTCATGAGGCTGTACTAAATTTATCAGCTTCTCATTATTCACCTTTATGGAAGAAGCGTCCTTCTGTTCTTTTTGCCGGACATGTTTGGCAGTGGCCTAGGTTAAGGGAAAAGAAAAAGTCCTGACCATGTTTGAACTTCAACACATGTGCTTGCATTCATAGCTAAAAATTAACCTGACAGGCTAGCTACAATGTCATTGTAACAATGCCCTTATGGCAATGTTGTCGATGACACATGTGTAAAGAACAACGATTTATGTGGGCCAGAAATACATAATACATCTGCCTTCTTACCCCAGACGCAGCCATGGATGCCTACTTCCCATGGCCTTGTCCTGGCTATGTGAGGCCTCCTTGTCCTGGTCGTGAATGAAATGTAAGAATCAGGTTAATGTGTACCACAATATTACACATGTTAACACCCACCCCAAACCTGACTGAATATATTTTGAACACATGCAAACCTTATGGTGCCTGCCAGATGTTCCTGCCCTCCCATGATGTCTAGAGATGAGCCACCACCCTAATGTTCGAATTTGATTCGATTTGTTCGTCGAATGTTTGTCGAATGTTCGACGAACAACGCGAATCCCATTGAAATCAATGGCAGGCTACTGAAAACACATAGAAAACACCTTCAAAGGGCTCCAAAAGCTGCCAAACTACTCAGAATGGACAACAAGCACCACAAAAAGTGACAACAATTCAAACACAGTACAAATAGTCACAGGCTAAGTGGCTTAAGTTTTCTACATTAAGTAAAAAGAGGTGGAAGAGTAAAAGGAGAATGAGACAAGGGTATGGGCATGTCACACCCTTCTTAAATCATGTAAAACATAGCAAGGGGACTCCAACAAGAATCCTTACTCCTTTCAAAGGGTCACACCTACAGCAAAATGGCATCAATTCTCCCAGACCCAAAATTGCTGAATGGCCCAGCTTGCATGCATGGCACAGGGTCTGGAACAGGACCTGGCTTAGCATTTCAAGGTTAAACCTTGCTTAGCAACTAAACATTTTGTGGATTATTACAGTAAGAACTACAGAGGTAGGTCAGTGACCTGAATAGGCCTAGTGGGCCGGATCCCCTTGAAGCTCATGCAAGCGCTCCTGTCAATGTTATGCCCCACCACACACAGGTGGGACCACCATTAGTTTTGTGGAGTACTACATGAATTCACAGAGAGGTAGGTCAGAGACCTGAATAGGCCTAGAAGGCCACATGAAGTCATAGCTCGTGCAAGCGTTCCCATAAAATCATGCCCCGCCACACACAGGTGGCACCACAATTAGTTTTGTAGAGTACTACATGAATTCACAGAGAGGTAGGTCAGAGACCTGTGTTTGCGCCTAGTAGGCCGGATAAAGTCAAAGCTTGTGCAAGCGTTCCCATAAAAGTCATGCCCCACCACACACAGCTGGGACCACCATAAGTTTTGTGGAGTACTATAGAAAAAACAGAGAGATACGTCAGAGACATGTTTGTGCCTAGTAGGACGGATAAAGTCAAAGGGAACCTGTCACTTAATATTAGAGATGATCCACCACCCTAGTGTTCCAATTCGATTCGGTTTGTCGAATTGGGGGTGTGCTTGTCGAATGTTCGTTAAACACCGTCGAATATCATTGAAAACAATGGCAGGAAAAAACAAACACATACAAACACGTAGAAAACACATAGAAAACAACTTCTAAGGTGTCCAAAAGGTGACAAACTTCTCAGAAGATACAACAAACACATGGAAAAGTGACAAGTACATATAAAAATGAGAAAAGAAAAGAGATGGACGAGTAAAACAAGGAGGAGATACAGATATAGGCATGTCATGCCCTTTGAAAATCCGTTTTTACTCCAGTATTTGTAAGGCATCATGCAGACGATGAGTATTGCTTGATTTTGGCCTCGTGCAGAAGATGAGTATTGCTTGATTTTTACTTCAGTTTCTGTATGGCCACGTTCAGACAATGAGTATTGCTTGATTTTTACTTCAGTATCTGTAAGGACACGTTCAGACGATGAGTATTTCTTGATTTTTACTTGAGTATGTGTAACGCCACGTTCAGACGATGAGTATTTTGTGATGTTTTTCCTCACTATCTGTAAGGGTACCTTTACACACGGCTACATTTGTAGCTTGTCACCAGGTAACTTACTGGTTGCAGTGAAATCATGGATACATGATTCCATTTGTACACAGCAACAAGATAGAATCATGTATCCATGATTTCACTGCAACCAGTAAGTTACCTGGTGACAAGCTACAAATGTAGCCGTGTGTAAAGGTACCCTAAGGCCTCGTGCAGACGATGAGTATTGTGTCACATTTAGGGGACTGCAAGAAGAGTCTCCCTTTATTCCAAAAATTTGGGCACAGACACTACTTAAGTGGCATCAATTGCACCACGGTTGCAAACTTTAAATGGTTACTTTTTGGCAAAAATCCACAAGGCTTTAGTCTCCCCAGGATGACACAGGGGTAGAAAAGTCCTTGCAGATCCATGCCTTGTTCATCTTTATGAATGTTAGTCTGTCCACATTCTGGGTGGACAGACGCGTGCACCTTGCTGTTAGCACGCCACCAGCAGCGCTGAAGACACGTTCTGAGAGAACGCTGGCTGTGGGGCATGACAAGATCTCCAAGGCATGAGTGGCGAGCTCAGGCCATTTCTCCAGTTTGGAAGCCCAAAATGAGCAAGGTTCCAGTTTGCCATTCATTGCATCGATGTTAAGTTGGAGATACTCGTGTACCATCCGCTCCAGGCGTTGACTATGTGTCAGACTTCTCGTGTCTCCAGGCCTTGAAAATGATGGTCTGAAAAAATCTTGAAACGAGGCCACAAAATTGCTGGTACCACCACCAGATACGGTGTTACTGGTACAGTGTGAGTGATGATGACGCGACAGTCCCACAGTTGACAAGTTGGAAATGTGAGATTCACTGTGTCTACTACTACCACTGGTGGTTTGTGGAAAAGCTTATCTGAGATTATGTATCAGCTTCTGCCGATAGTCCTGCATGCGTGAGTCCCTTTGTATGGCAGGAATTATTTCAGCAAATTTGCTCTTGTACCGGGGATCTAATAGTGTGGCAACCCAGTAGTCTGCATTACTCCTAATTCGCACAATCCGAGGGTCATGTTGCAGGTAGTGCAGCAAGAAGGCTCTCATGTGTCTTGTGCACCCAGGAGGACCAAGTCCTTGTTGTGTTGGTGGTGGGGAGGTGAGAATGATGCTTCCTTCCTCTGCCCTCTTCCCCCAAACACACACAACAGAAATGTCATCAAGGTCTCCCTCATCTGCTGACTCTTCAATGCCCATTGCCAGTTCATCCTCCATTTCTTCCAGGGCTCCTGCACCTTCCTGAAGAGGTTGGTTGCTAACATGCGCCTTCGTGAATGCCTCTTCACCACCCTCCCATGCCTGCTGTCTTGGTGCTGCCCACTGTGAGTATCTTGCAGATGTTGTCATCCCTTCCACATAGGACTCCTCCTGTACTTCCTCAACCTCCTTTTGTCCCACCACCTGACTCCAAATATTGTTTAGAGTGTGCTTCAGCATGTAGATGACCGGAATAGTCATGCTGATAATGGCATCGTCAGCACTGAACATCTTCGTCGCCATCTCAAAACTGTGCAGAATGGTGCAAAGGTCCTTGATCTGAGACCACTCCTGCAGCGTGATCTGCCGCACCTCTGGACCTCGCTGGCCTAGGCTATATGTCATAACGAAAGGAGAAAGAGGAAGGGGCACTACCTTCTGGGGGAACCCCAATTAGGAGGTGAATAACTGAAGCCACAGAGATCTCTTAGGGTGCCAGCCAAGCAAAACCAAAGTCCAAATAAAAATGAAGAAAAGCTGCACTCATCAGAGATGATGAAAAACGGTCCTTTATTGGGGTTGCCAAAACATGATGCAGGGAGGGGGGAGACCACAGTGACTATGGCACCGTTTCGGGCTCTCGCTCTTCAACGGGTCACTATCCAGGTTTGCAGATTGAGTGGACACAACCATTGCTGAAACTCGGTCGCCAGAGTTGACCACAAATCCTCGGCTGTGTGACTCACATTTCCTAGGCATTTCAAGGTAAAGACCGCCTGATGGCGTTGAGCCCTGCTGCCAGCATAGTTGAGAGGTGTGCAGGATTCCTTCTGTCCAGTTACAACATGAGTGGCATTACCAGACAGGCTTTGGGCAGAGGTGGAGGACCGAGACGAGATTGAGGAGGCAGAAACAGTGCAGGAACTTCTACATACAGATGCACAACTCGTGGGGACGGCAAGACTTCGACAGCAGACCCTTCTCCAGCTCTCACCATAGTTAATCAATGCCCAGTCAGCGACATGTAATGCCCCTGTCCATGCTTACTGGTCCAAGTGTCTGTGGTTAAATGCACCCTGTCACACACAGAGTTTCTCAAGGAAGCAGTGATGTTGTCTGCGACATGCTGGTGTAGCGCAGGCACACCTTTCTTGGAGAAGTAGTGGCGACTGGGCATTTGGTACTGGGGCACTGCGACGGACATAAGGTCTCGAAAATCCTCTGTGTCTGCGGAAAGGCAGCATTTCTGAATCCAACAGCTTGCAGATGGTAAAATTCAAGCGCTTAGCTTTCTCATGGCTAGGAGGAAATGGCCTTTTACTTGTCCACATCTGAGGGACGGAGGGCTGACTGCTGTGCTGAGACACAGTTGAGTATGGTGTCCCCGGCAAACTGCTGGTCTGGGAGGGAGGTGCAGGCGAAGATGTAATGTTGCCTTCATCCAAAGATGGTGCTCTCAATGTCTGAGAGAGCTCAACACCAGCAACATTGTACACTTGAAAGCATGTGTGACAGCTGACCCCACAGTCACAGACAATGAAGAGCACATGGATGCACTTGATGGGGCAAATGGTGGTAGGCCCGCATTCTAGCACGGTGAGCTTCCCACTGCAACTTGTGCTTCATGTCCATGTGGCGGTTCATACATGAAGTACTCAAGCTACTGAGTTTTTGGCCTCTACTCAGAGATTGGTGACAAATCTTGCAGATGACATGAGTTGGGAGATCCTTGGCGATGTCAAAAAAGGCCCAGGCTAGGCAAGGCTTAGAGCCCATGCGAGTTGCAGAGCTAACACGTCTTCTGGTCAGAGGCAGAGTTGTGGCTGCGGATGTAGTAATTGGCGTGCTTCCAGTGCTCCTTCTATGTCCTGGAAGGCGCAACCTAACCTCGTCGTCAGTAGCATCCTCCTCCACCTCCTGTGCTGACCTCATCGACTGGCTGACTGTGGGTTGACAGTAAGTGGGATCTCCAACCTCATCATCATCCTCTGTGTTCTCACACCCCTCATCTTCAGAGACAACCTCTTATTGCCTTGACCGATAACTTAATTTGTCAATCAAATTCGGTATCTGAGACTCATCAGCATCATCCTCCTGGTGTCCACCAACAGTATGTACTGTTAGGGAATGAGGGTCTGCATAAAGGTCAGAAGCTTCTTCATCTGGGCCTGGGTCTGACTCACAAAGCTTCTGGGCATCAGGGCAGATCATTAAGTCGTCTGGACTCACTGCAGCTTTGGAGCAAACCTCTGATCCCCAGGTTATTGTGTGACTGAACAGCTCTGCAGACTCAAACATGTCTGTTACCCCAGACTGAGTAGGGCAACTGGACACTTGGGAGCTTGGAGGAATCAAGTGTGATTGGTCTGACACCTCAGATGACAGGAGGGTTTGTGATGTAGAAGTTGAGGGAGAGGAGAGGCCACTTGATGGAGCACTTGAGATCCATTCAAGCACCAGCTGTTTTTGTGCCTCACTTACAAGTGGTATCGATGGTCGTGTCCGTAACAAAGGGACAATGTCCGATTGGCCACGGAAAGAAGTAGACATCTTATTTTGGCTGGAAGATTGTCTATCTTCATCAGATGTTAATGTACCTTTAGCATCTACCCCACGGACACAAACTTTTATTTCCCTTTCTACCACGCCTACTCCCATTTCCACCAGCAGCAGGCCTTTTGCCACTCATTTTGTATGTGAAAAATTAGGGAGCAGTATAGTTGTTTTACAAAAAGAAGGTGAATGTCAATCAAGCAGAGGTGACTAAGGCTAGGGTCACACATAAGCCCTTGGTCCATTTTTGGCTTCATTTTTGGCTGATAAAAAAACAGATTGGATGTAATAAACACCCTGTCTGTTTTTTTCTGCACCTAAAAACATGCTATGTACATTTTTGAGCCAAAAACGTTGCTAGCAACGTTTTTGGAGTCTGTTTTTAAAGAAACATTTTTTTTAACATGGGCCCTATGGAAAAACGGATCCGTTTTTTTGGGGTGCCTTAAAAAACGGATCCGTTTTTTTGAGAATTTTGGTCAAAAAATGACTAAGTCCAAAAACGTTCAGGGGTGTAGAAGGCTCAAAAAGCACCCAAAAAAAAACCGATTGGTCATGGAAATCACTTCCAAAAACGGATTTCTATGTGTGACCCCAGCCTAAGTCCAAAAACATTCAGGGGTGCAGGAGGCTCAAAAAGCACCCCCAAAAAAAATGGATTGGTCATGGAAATCACTTCCAAAAACGGATTTCTATGTGTGACTCTAGCCTGAACCAACACTGCTACTAGGCCCAAAGTGAGACCAGAAGTCAGATGTGGCCAAGGTACAGTTCAAAATTAGTAAGAAGTACACTGGTGTAGTAGATTGTATTACAAGTGGCCAACACTAATGGCCACTTTACACGGGGCTACATTTCTAGCTTTTCCACAGGTAACTTACTGGCTGCAGTGAAATCATGGAGACATGGTTCTACCTTGCTGCTGTGTACAAATGGAATAATGTCTCCATGATTTCACTGCAGCCAGTAAGTTACCTGTGGATAAGCTAGAAATGTAGCCGCGTGTAAAGTGGCCATAATAGTTTTTGTCACGCTGCGACTTTACCAGAAGTCAGATGTGGCCAAGGTGCAGTTGAAAATTAGTAGGAAGTACACTGGCGGTGTAGAAGATTGTATTACAAGTGGCGTACAGTAATAGTTTTTGTCACGCTGCGACTTGACCAGAAGTCGGATGTGGCCAAGGTGCAGTTAAAAATTAGTAGGAAGTACACTGGCGGTGTAGTAGATTGTATTACAAGTGGCCTACACTAATAGTTTTTGTCACGGTGTTACTTGACCAGAAGTCAGATGTGGCCAAGGTGCAGTTCAAAATTAGTAGGAAGTACACTGGCGGTGTAGTAGATTGTATTACAAGTGGCCTACACTAATAGTTTTTGTCACGCTGCGACTTGACCAGAAGTCAGATGTGGCCATGGTGCAGTTGAAAAGTAGTAGGAAGTACACTGGCGGTGTAGTAGATTGTATTACAAGTGGCCTACACTAATAGTTTTTGGCACGCTGCGACTTGGCCAGAAGTCAGATGTGGCCAAGGTGCAGTTGAAAATTAGTAGGAAGTACACTGGTGGTGTAGAAGATTGTATTACAAGTGGCGTACAGTAATAGTTTTTGGCAAACTGCGACTTGACCAGAAGTCAGATGTGGCCAAGGTGCAGTTAAAAATTAGTAGGAAGTACACTGGCGGTGTAGCAGATTGTATTACAAGTGGTGTACAGTAATAGTTTTTGTCACGCTGCGACTTGACCAGAAGTCGGATGTGGCCAAGGTGCAGTTAAAAATTAGTAGGAAGTACACTGGCGGTGTAGTAGATTGTATTACAAGTGGCGTACACTAATAGTTTTTGTCACGGTGTGACTTGACCAGAAGTCAGATGTGGCCAAGGTGCAGTTCAAAATTAGTAGGAAGTACACTGGCGGTGTAGTAGATTGTATTACAAGTGGCCTACACTAATAGTTTTTGTCACGCTGCGACTTGACCAGAAGTCAGATGTGGCCAAGGTGCAGTTGAAAATTAGTAGGAAGTACACTGGCGGTGTAGCAGATTGAATTACAAGTGGCCTACACTAATCGTTTTTGGCACGCTGCGACTTGACCAGAAGTCAGATGTGGCCAAGGTGCAGTTGAAAATTAGTAGGAAGTACACTGGCGGTGTAGAAGATTGTATTACAAGTGGCCTACACTAATAGTTTTTGGCAAACTGCGACTTGACCAAACGTCAGATGTGGCCAAGGTGCAGTTAAAAATTAGTAGGAAGTACACTGGCGGTGTAGCA
Organism: Allobates femoralis; assembly: GCA_033576535.1. Lineage (NCBI taxonomy): Eukaryota > Metazoa > Chordata > Amphibia > Anura > Aromobatidae > Allobates > Allobates femoralis. Next base: position 393,154,389 of record JARQOC010000004.1, on the reverse strand, counting down.
GATTGTATTACAAGTGGTGTACAGTAATAGTTTTTGTCACGCTGCGACTTGACCAGAAGTCGGATGTGGCCAAGGTGCAGTTAAAAATTAGTAGGAAGTACACTGGCGGTGTAGTAGATTGTATTACAAGTGGCCTACACTAATAGTTTTTGTCACGCTGCGACTTGACCAGAAGTCAGATGTGGCCAAGGTGCAGTTGAAAATTAGTAGGAAGTACACTGGCGGTGTAGTAGATTGTATTACAAGTGGCCTACACTAATCGTTTTTGTCACGCTGCGACTTGACCAGAAGTCAGATGTGGCCAAGGTGCAGTTGAAAATTAGTAGGAAGTACACTGGCGGTGTAGTGGATTGTATTACAAGTGGCATACAGTAATAGTTTTTGGCACACTGCGACTTGACCAGAAGTCAGATGTGGCCAAGGTGCAGTTAAAAATTATTAAGGAAGTACACTGGCGGTGTAGTAGATTGTATTACAAGTGGCCTACGTTAATAGTTTTTGTCACGATGCGACTTGACCAGAAGTCAGATGTGGCCAAGGTGCAGTTGAAAATTATTAAGGTAGTACACTGGCGATGTAGCTTTTCACAAGTGTGCTACACTACTGGGTAAATCACACTGCTACTAGTCCAAACAAATTGCTGAGACTAGCAGCAGCAAAAAAATGCCTACTTAAGGCTGGAGTCACACATAGAAATCTGTTTTTAGAAGTGATTTCTATGACCAATCCGTTTTTTTTAGGATGCTTTTTGAGCCTCCTGCACCCCTGAATGTTTTTGGACTTAGTCATTTTTTTCCATAAAAACGCATATGCGTTAACGCATGCGTTAACGAAGGTGCCTATATGTGCCATGCGTTAACGCATGCGTTTCCCATAGGGCCCCATGTTAAAAAAACGCATGCGTTTTTTAACTGATGCCAAAAACGTTGCAAGCAACGTTTTTGGCTCAAAAACGGGCAGAGCAATGTTTTGAGGTCCAGAAAAAAATGGACAGGGTGTTTATTACATCCAATACGTTTTTCTGTCAGTTTTTGGACTTAAAAAAAATGACAAAAATGAGCTTATGTGTGACCCTAGCCTAAGACAGGTGGTGTAGCTTTCTTCACAGCAGTGCTACACTACCTGCCCTAAAGGACTCCCAGAGCTAGATGTGGCCAGATGCTGTGAAAAAGACTTGTACAGCACTCTGGCATACACCTGCCTGGCAAAAACTAATAGGGACTGCTCTAACCTAGCCCAAAGGGCTGTAATTAAAACTAGTCCCTGCTTCTATGGAGTAGATCTGAAAAAGGGCTGTTACAGACCTAGTCCCTAGTCCCTACTCCCTATTCCTATGATGCAGCTTTTACAAGAGCTGATTCTGCTAAAATTTGTACCCTCCACCCAGCCCCTAGTCCCTAAATCTATCTATCTAACTATGTATTAGCTCTGTAGCTGAATGGGATAGTAGAATTCTGAGTTTTGACTGTATGGCGCCCACAGCAGCAGCGGTGCCATCTGATAGGCTGGGGTTACACATAGAAATCCGTTTTTGGAAGTCATTTTCATCACCAATCCGTTTTTTATAGGGTGCTTTTTGTGTCTCCTGCACTCCTGTACGTTTTTGGACTTAGTAATTTTTTTCAGAAAAAACGCATGCGCGCAAACGCATACGCAAACGCATGTGCATGCGTTTGCGCATGCGTTTCCCATAGGGCCCCATGTTAAAAAAAACGCATAAAAACGCATGCGTTTTTTAACTGATGCCAAAGACGCTGTTTACTGCGTTTTTGGCTCAAAAACGGACAGGGCAATGTTTTGAGCTCCAGAGAAAAACGCACAGGGTGTTTATTACACCCAATGCGTTTTTCTGTCAGTTTTTGGACTTAGAAAAAAAAAATGACAAAACTGAAGCCAAAAACTGACTGAGGGCTTATGTGTAACCCCAGCCATACACACCTACAGCAATGAGCGATGGTGGCAATGAAGAAAATGGCTAGGTCTTATAGGGCAAGGACATGTGACTTACACAGCCAATGATGCTGGACCTTGCTTGTGCAAAACATGCTCTTTACTGTGTTTCACTGTGATTGGCTCAAAGCCTGCACTGCCACACTCTGCATGCGGTCGGGAGAAAAAAAAAAGAGCTCCATCACTTCAGCAGCACTGATCTGAACACCCGCCTCCCCCCCCCCCCCCTCCCACACACTATGCACTGAAAATGAATATTAAGAATGAAGATCAGTATTAGTGTGAAAAGCCAGGTGACCGAAGCGTTATCGAACATAACCTAGAACTGTCGAATTTGAAGCTAATTGTTCTATTTCGACGAATGACTTGAACATCACCCAAAACAGGTCGAATATGACATTGGCAAACATTTCGAATCGAACATCGCTCATCTCTAATGAAGTCTTGTTTTGTGAGTCTGCTTCACAGTCTTGTGTGTCTTCTTGCACTGCAGGGCAAAGTTAGACAAAAAACAAATATGTGGGTTACAATATGAAACCTACATTAACATGCTGACATGACGATAGAGCCTGAAGCATCTCGATACACACATGTTGTTACAAGCACACATTTATGTCTGTGGCAATTTTTTTAATTTAAACATACCAGCCCAACCATTACACGGCCACAAGTCAGGCGTGTGTGTGACCTCGGCAGTTGTGTGGCAAACCTGATTGTGTGGGCCACACATGAGTGGTGATAAATGTGGAGCAAAAGTAGCAATGTTTGACCTGATGCCTACACATAACATTAGCACATGGCTTACACAAACCAGACACTTACCCGTCTGGGTGAGGGCTCAGAGGAATCACTGGAGGAAGAGGAAATTAGAGACACAGAAGGTGAACATCAGTCAGGGACCATACATGTTGGCATTAGAGATGAGCGAGTACTAAAATGCTCGGGTGCTCGAAGCTCGGGGTGAGCATCCCAAGACACTCGTGCACTCGGTCCGAGCACCGAGCCCAATGTTATCTTATGGGAGACCCGAGTATTTTTCTGGCATGACCCCCTGAAGCATGGATAAACCCTAAAAATGTCACAAAAGTATCAGAACAGTGCTCAAATGACATGGGAACAGCATGGGGAAGACCCCTGTAAGCATTTCAGACTCCAAGGACACTGCTGTGAACAATGTTGTCAGAGTATTACGCCACTTTTACGGACTGTCAAGAAAACGTCATAAAATGAAACCAAAATGGATTTTTATGGAGAAAATATTAAGGGCTCATACTCACTTGTGAGACAGAGTTGGTGTATGTTAATATTTTGGATTACATGAAAGATTTTTTTTTTTTAAATGTGTGGCACTCCCATGCCCCTGGGAAGAGACGTACATGAAGGCCTCTTTAAATAATGTGCCCATTTTAAGGAAGTGGGTCTTTTGTAGTAATGCCCTTTGGCAGGGCAGCCAAAAATTGGGAGGCACCCCAATGCCCCTGGATAGACACGTGCATGAGGGCCTCTTTAAATAATGTGCCCATTATAAGGAAGTGGGTCTTTTGTAGTATTGCCCTAGGCAGGGCAGCCAAAAATTGTGTGGCACTCTGATGCCCCTGGATAGAGGCGGGCATGAGGGCCTCTTTAAATAATGCGCCCATTTTAAGGAAGCGGGTCTTTTGTAGTATTGCCCTAGGCAGGGCTGCCAAAAATTGTGAGGCACTTCAATGCCCCTGGAAAGAAACATGGAGGAGAGCCTCTAAATATTGTTCCCATTACAAAGGAGCCAGTCTCCTGTACTTGTAATGCTCATTCTGTAAGCATGGACTAAAACATTTATCCTTGGGGGGTATACATGAAACTACTGCCTAACTTTTGAACGGTTAGGGTCATCATCATCATAAATATGATGTAAAAAAAATTATGTTTTCCTGGCGGTTGCACTGATCATATGATGGTGGCGGATGAGAAGGAGGAGCAGTACAGCAAGTAGCCAAAGTCATGAAGTGTGTACCCATATGTGGGTGTGCGGAGGCGCATGGCAATTTACTGGCACAAAATTTATATTTCGCTATCATTTGGTTGGGGTGTGGTGAAGCCAGGTCCAATCCAACCCTTGTTCATCTTGATCAGAGTCAGCCTGTCAGCATTTTCAGTTGACAGGCGGGTGCGTTTATCAGTAATGATTTCACCTGCAGCACTAAAAACACGCTCTGACAAAATGCTAGCGACAGGGCAGGCCAGGACTTCCAAGGCGTTGAGAGCCAATTCCTGCCACGTGTCCAGCTTGGATACCCAATAATTATAAGACACAGAGTCAAGGAGCACTTTTGTACGAGCGTCAAGGTACTCCCTCAGCATCTTTGCAAACTTTGCAGTCCTTGTGACACTACCCCGCACCTCAGGGCCTGTGGTACGGGAGGTGCTGAGAAAAGTGTCCCAGATCTTTGCGAGTGTTCCCCTACCTCTGCTGGATTGGACTTGTGCCTCTCGCAGCTGGACGCCTTGGTTGTCCACCGAATCGTGACCTCTGCCGCTAGCGTTTTTAGAAGGGAATTTTTTGACTAATTCCGTGACTATGGTCTTCTGGTACTGCAGCATTTTGGTAGACCTCTCCGCCTCGGGAATAAGAGAAATAAAGTTCTCCTTGTAGCATGGGTCTAAAAGTGTCACGAACCAGTAATGAGTGTCCGCCAAGATGTTGATAACATGAGGGTCACGAGTAGAGATGAGCGATGTTCGATTCGAATAGTTCGCCAATCTCAAATTCGAGTTGATTTTGGCGCTATTCGAGTCATTCGCCGAATTCGAACAATTTGGTTCAAATTCGGGGAATTTCGAACATGTTCGGTTTTGGTTCGAAAATGCGGCAGATGCGGTCAGAAAACCGCATCTGCCGCATTTTCAGCCAAAATAAACATTTAGGAAGTCAAATAAAGTGTTAAAAATAATCAATGCTCACCTGTCCGCGGTCCACCGAAGCCTCCAGCAAGGTCCTATGGCTTCTAGGACCTGTGGTGACGTCATGTTCTCGCGCGAACTCCGGTCACATGACCGGAGTTCCGTGAGAACATGACGTCACCACAGGTCCTGGAAGCACAAGACCTTGCCGGAAAGCTTAAAATAGATATTTTTATGTTTCGGACCCTTTCTTTAAGTAAAAGTTACTTAAAGAAAGGGTCCGAAACATAAAAATATCTATTTTAAGCTTTCCGGCAAGGTCCTGTGCTTATAGGACCTGTGGTGACGTCATGTTCTTGCGGGAACTCCGGTCACGTGACTCCGGTCAAAACTTTCACCTCATTTACAACGAAAGAAACTTTTAGCATCAAATTTAGGGCCGATTGCCAAACCGCATATATTGTTTACCTTATGGAGTGTTCATGTGGGATCCAGTATGTGGGTTGTACTCTGCAGGTGATGCATAATTGTCTTAATGGGCACAGACATATTATTTAATCTGGATACCTTTTACATAGTGTTTCCAAACACTATACCGCCTGTCATAATAAAGATGCAAACAAGATGAGATTATTAATAATAGATCATGTTAATGAGGTTTTTTTTGACTGTTTGGGTACCTTTATTAAAAGAGAAAAATTTTGGATTTACAAGTTGGGAACATTGAGTCCAAAAGGCAATAATGTGATATTGGAAAATGTGGCCAAACGTTGATGAAAAATTAAAAAACTGAAAAACAAATATTTATGTTAAGTATGTGTATATGTATATACAGTGTTGGCCAAAAGTATTGACACCACTGCAATTCTGTCAGATAATACTCAGTTTCTTCCTGAAAATGATTGCAATCACAAATTCTTTGGTATTATTATCTTCATTCAGACAAAACCAGAGTGAAACTGGGAAAGGTGAAAAATAAAATTATGCTTATGCGGCCATGAGGGCAAACTTTTTCAGAACTGCAAACAGTCATAATTCGTCCAACAGGGCAAGATGCAGGGTTCCAGCAGGGGAATTTCTTCTAAAGGATAAGTAACTCAACATCAGGCCTTTTTTAGGGCAGTCTTCTTTAATCCGAAGTGTTTTGCGAAGCCTTACACTTCTGAAATAACTCCATCCACAGTTAGCATGAAGGATGTGACTGTTCCACTATGTAGGCTGCTCCTGGCATGTCTCGATGGGTCACAGGTGATACTCCACAAGGGGCACTCCCCACCACCTGCACCAAAGCGCACTTCTTCAAGGCTACCGCTGGAGATGAGGAAAAAGGAGTTAGTCGATGTCCCCCCTCTAGCACATACTGGTGGAACACTGGCATCTCAGACAGGCCCTTCAAGCTCTCTGCTCCCTGTGGGTTTCACTTGAGATGACTACCTAACATGGTCAGGCTTGGCCAACCGACAATGCTCCATCCTCTCTATGTCGGCCTTCTACTGTCACTCTTTGATATCCTCAGCAGTGACGACCCATCTTACCCCCATTATGTACCACCCCTGTGATGCTTTAACTTCATAAAGGTGACCAGGTCCTCAAATAGAGGGTGCAGAGTCAGGAAGGCATATGGTCACCGTTCAGGGTGAACCGGTCAACAGTCCCGCCTTCGGCTAGGAACCCAAACCCCCTTTTCTGGTAGAAAGTCACCACCTGACACTGAATACATTGCTCATGAAAGTGTTTACGAGACCTTTGCCACCACTCTTGGGAGAAGGCACCTGAAAGCCTCATCTCTTCCAGATATGACAAGATATACTTGCTGGGATGGGGTCTGGGGACCCACATGGCATTCTCCCATTTCAAAGCCTCTGGTAGGGGTGCTATGGAAGGTAGGGAAGCAGGGGCTTCTTCCACTAATACCTCCTTGTCATCCTCTGCATCCTCCTTCTCCTCGATTTGCTGATCCACGTGAAGCAAATTTAATAAAGCCAGGCATGATGCAGGAACCTGCCTCTTACCCCAGGAAGTCCAGTCCCAGCTGACAAACACCTCCTTCAGACTCTGAGCTCCAATCCAGTGGGACTGCAATGGCCTCAAGAGCCTGGGTACTTGGTAGCAGGGCCAGCAATCTTTCAGGGAGGTCACGGTGGTGGTGGCCCAGTCCCATGGCCCTGGCCGAGCAGATGAAGGGGAATATTTACCGTGGATTCTAATATCTTTAGCTGACGCCACCTCTGGTGACTGATCAGAGGTGACAAGTGCTGCTTAGATGAGCCTTTAGGGAATAGGTGTTGTGGCAGCCGGGATGGTAATGCTCCCCACAGGCAGAGCGGGCCCCTGGGGTTTGATGTAAGAGTCTTTGAGAATAATGGTGGTAGTAGTTATTGTGTGGGAGGCGGCAAGGAGGGTGTGGGAAATAAGCAGAATGACATAAAGGGTGCAGTTATTTTACCTTTACTGAAGAAACATGGTCAAGTCTGGGGGCACTGGTTACCAGGTGTAGGAGGGTCCAGTCAGCCTGGAAGCAGTTAGAATCCACCTTGCCAGGTAGGTTTGGAGGCCTGCCTGCTGCACCTCTAAGATCGGGTCCCAGCTGCCTGTGAGCTATTCTGTGGCACTGTCCTTTCCCTCTTTCTATCCCTTGCTCCCAACTGGCAGACAGCACTTACCTGTAATGGACACTGCCGTGTTGATTGCAGCTCCGGGCAGTCGTAAGGCTGGTGTGCCGCCAGGTCTCTGCATGCGGCAAGGAAACTTGCTGTCTCCTGTCCTCCAGATTCAGTTCCTAGGATGTGTAATGCTCAGACAACCCAGGGCTCATGTATCCTCCATTGCGCTGCCTGGGGAGAGCTCGTCAACAGCTCCGCTCCCGAGGACCTTCTCCTTCTCACTCATTGTCTCCTCGTCCGCTTGTCTGCTTCCTCCCCCTCCCTGCACTTTCTCTACACTCCTCCTGACCGCTCCCCCTTGCGGAAACAGGGCAGCTCCCCTGAACTCGGGTGCAGAGCTCCCCCTTCTGGCAAGGGATCGGGTTTGGTGTGCATGTGAGGGGTTACCTAGCGTGGGGATCTCCTTCTGTTTCCAAGCATGATATCACCTCTGGTGAGAGAGGCAATACCACTGTGGCAACTGGACCATAGTGACACCACAGGACCTTTTCAGGCATGCAGGACCAGCACTGGATCCTGACCTTGCTGCAAATCAGGCCTAATGTGGGGTGGGCAGTCAAACTCCAGCTCACATATGTGAGAATCCCTTCTTTGGGCTGCTCCGGTTGCAGTTTCATACCACCAGCCCCTGGAATGGTGAGGAAAATCAACTTCTTCACAGCAGGCATCTCTTGGGGTGGATCCATCAGGTCTCCAAATTATGGACTACAGACACATGGTAGCACAGTGTTCCTGCATTGTATGGCAATCCTAAAATAGTGCTGGCCTTTTTAGTAACAAGTTTTTTCTATGCCTAGGGTCCCACCTCTTCCAGTACCAGGACAAAATTGCTTGGGGGATATTACTTTTTGCCCAATCTTGTTGCCTAGCTCCTCATTAATCCCTCCATGGGGTGAAATGCAGAAAGCATCTGACTTACACATCCCTACGCCACAGGGAAAAAATTGGGATTGTGGTTGAAGGTATTAAAGCCTGACATATCTGGGGATGAAATAAGAAAAATAAAATAGTTTTTTCAGTTCATCATCAATTCATCTGGAATGTTGAATAAGGCTAGTGGGCCAAGCATGGACAGGTCCAATATTCATGATTTTAAGAAAGGGAGAATTTTTTGTGGTCATACATAGGAGCGCTGGGGCACACAAGACAAAAGTGTGACCCATTAGACCACCGGGTTGTTATCAAAGGGAGTGTGGCACCCCAGGAGTGTGGCTGCCACAGTGGCATTGCCTCCCTCACAGGGGGAGACACCAGCATCCAACACTTGTCCTGACTCCAGACCAGAAGGGGCAGCTCTGAACCCAGTTTTAGGGGAGCTTCCCTATATATTCTGGTCCAGGGGCAGGGTTAAGGAGAACGTGATGAGAGACAGTCTGAGACATAGAACACTACAGACGTTCTGGGGACTGGAGCCGGTTGGAGCTCGTCCCAGGGCAGTGGAAAGCTAGTGAGACAGAAGAGTCCAGGAGAACCTGCGGAGTGGAGCTGTGACCAAGCTCACCCTGGAGGAAGGTTCTAGAAACCGGACGCCAGAGTCTGTGGTTGTTCGGGTACAGAAGTTCTGGTAGCTAAATTTGAAGGGCAGAGGATTGCAAGTCCCACTAAGCACCTGAAGGCACAGCAGTATACTAGAGCCCAGAGCCGCCACTGAGGAGCAACACCTGTAAATAGCTTGAGCTGCCTGTCATACAGGCAAAGACTAGACAAGCAGAAAAAGGGCCACAGCACAGCCTTAAGCAGCGAGGTCTAAACAGCACCACATATAAGGAAGGCCTCTAAACCCTCCTGGCTAGGTGGATCCTCAATTGATTCCCGGCTGTCCAGATCTCCATTATCATCTGTTGCCAGTACTCTGCACCATCAACCATCAATTAAAGGTAAAGTAAACTTCATCTGTTGTGTCCTCCAGTCTTTTATCACGCTCTCAGTCCTGCACCCTATCGTTCTCCATTTCCTATTAAGACTTTATAACTGCCCATGGGGAGGTGAACCACCGTAGCTGCAGTACCATCTGCCCTAGAGGATGCACCTCGCAGAGTCGGCCATCCATTCTCAATTGTCGAACACCACGGGTGGTGTCACGTTAAATCCCATATGATATACCCCCCATTTTTTATGACACAGCCAGAGCCATGGAGTTGGGTAACAGCCCCGTGTTCCCAGAGAACTGCCCAAATCGGTTCCGAGTACCCCACAGCCCTGGTGGGCGTGTCAGGAGCACTTCCCATCTCCTTTCTCTTTTCTTCCAATATTCATGATCTAACACACTTGTGCAAATACCAAAAATCTGTATTCTAAACATATGGAAGAAATAAAAAAAAAGGATTGCACATTTCAAGAAGCAATATTTAAATTATAGTGTGATCGCAAGTCCCATAGGGAATGAATTTGGCTGAACACAGGATTGCCACAAGTGATCCGTTACCCAGCAAATGCAGCAAAACTGACGGATCTGCTGCAAATGGTGAAAATCGCTGATGTGAAAACAGCCTAAGGCTACCTTCACACTTACGTTTGTGTCTGCATGCATATGAAACCAGGCGACCGCCCGGCACCGCCGACATCGCCCCTTTACATGAGGCGACGTAGGGGTGATGACGCCGGCGATAGGCCACGCCTTCGTCGCCTCTGTAATGGGGGACGATGTCGCCCCGTGTGGCTTTAGGGAGATTTTAATGTTCCAGGATTTCACAGCTGCTGACACATTTGGTACTCTTCTAAAGGTTCACAGCCAGAAGGTGTCCCAACAGCTGAAAACACAAAGAAATTTAAAGACTTTTATTTAAAGCTTCTTTAAACGAACCATGTTGAGAAAACTGGTAGACCCGATGGCTGTGAACTCAGTTAAGGTTAGCATTTTGGCCCCATACCTTCAAAAAATGTTTTTCCCTAATAATGCATAGTTCACAACTTTATTAGTAAATTGCTTGGGTTTCCGATCATTAACCAAACTGCCAATGTTCATGCCGAATTGGAAATTGGCAAGCCTTCTTTGGAAAAGTTAGCTCATAGTCCTTAACTTTGCCTATTTCTTGGTGTCTTCAATGCTGAGACATACATGTTGATACTTATCCATCAAGCAATACCAATGGGCTGGTGTCTGCCTCCAAATTTATCCTGCAGCGGGACAACAGCACAAACATTGCAGGCACTATTAGCGGGCGCTTGTTTTATCCGCAAGCACACAAAAAATTATCTTCAGTTTATGGAAGAACAATGAATCCTGAAAGTTTTATTCTGGCCCCCAGAAAGACATGATCTTAACATTATTGAGTTTGCCTGACTTTCATGACAAGAAAGATGGATTTGTGCAAGACTACATCCATAGATTAGTGGTTGGTTTTCAAAGATGTTTGGAGCAATATGTCTGCTGAGTTCCTCCTAAAACTGTGTGTAAATGTACATGAAAAATTTGAGGTTGTTTTGAAGGTAATTTGTGATCACTAGGGATGGGCGAATCTACTCGCTAGGACTCGTTACTCGGCGAGTAGTCAGGGATTCGCAGGACTCGGTACTCTGCGAGTTTCCCAGCATTTACTCGCACGAGTCCAATGCAAATCAATGGCAAACGCTGACAAAACTAGGATTGCCATTGTCTTGCATTAGACTCGGCTACTGTGCCAGTGATAGCAGGGAAACTCGCAAAGTAACTGCTGTTTCTTTGCGAGCCGAGTCCAGCTGTCTTCTCTGTGCAGCTCCAGGGTCATAGAGCCCGCCTGCTCCCAGAGATGATGTAGCAGTGCTGAGATTATTCTCAGTCTGCTCATTCCCTGTGCATAGACATCTATATCTATGCACAGGGGATGTAGCAGAGAGGACATCGCGTTTTGGACTGCGTCGGACAGAGGAGGATTTTTTTAATTAAAGATGGAGTCCCTAATGGCTTTTTTTTTTATTTCAAATAAAACATTTTCTCTGTGTTGTGTTTTTTTAACCCTTTATTGGAGATTCTTAGTGGCTGGGTCAAACGTGGCCTGACATTAAGAATCTCGGGCTTAATACCAGCTTGTATAACAAAGCTGGTATTAACCCCTTTATTACCCAGCGTGCCACCACCACCAGGGCCGCTGGAAGAGCGGGGTTCAGCGTCAGAGAATGGCGCTTCAATGAACGCGCCATCTTCTGGGGCGGCTGCGGGCTGCAATTTGAAGCGGGTGGTGCCCAGAAAGCTTGGGCATCCCTGCGCTGCGGATTCCAGCCCCCAGCTGCTTAGCTGTACCTGGCTAGACATAGAAATTGCGCGGAGCCCCACGCATTTTTTTTTATTATTTCATGAAATTCATGAAATAATTAAAAAAAAGGGCTCCCCTATATTCTTGTATCTGGCCAGGTACAAATAGGCACCTGGGGGTTGGGGGCAGCCGTCGCTGCCTGCTGGATCCGGCTGGTTCCAGAAATACGGCGAAGCCCACGTGAAATTTTTTTCTGACAAATCCATAAAACAATGTAAATAAAAGGGTCTGCATCTTTATTAACCCCTGGACCATGGGCGAGGGGTTAATAAAGATGCAGTCCCTTTTTTAGGATTGTTTTATTGATTTTTCAGAAAAAAAATTACATGGGCTTCGCCGTATTTCTGGAACCAGCCGGATCCAGCAGGCAGCGACGGGCTGCCCCCAACCCCCAGGTGCCTATTTGTACCTGGCCAGACACAAGAATATAAGGGAGCCCTTTTTTTTTATTATTTCATGAAATAATAAAAAAAAATGTGTGGGACTCCGCGCAATTTCTATGTCTAGCCAGGTGCAGCTAAGCAGCTGGGGGCTGGAATCCGCAGTGCAGGGATACCCAAGCTTTCTGGGCACCCCCTGCTGCAAATTGCAGCCCGCAGCCGCCCCAGAAGATGGCGCGTTCATTGAAGCGCCATCCTCTGGCGCTGAACCCCCGCTCTTCCAGCGGCCCTGGTGGCGGTGGCACACTGGGTAATAAAGGGGTTAATACCAGCTTTGTATTATCAGCTGGCCCTAAGCCCAAAATTTATGGCGGTCACGCCAATATTAGACATGACCGCCATGAATTTCTATTAAATTGTTTTAAAAAAAACACAACACAGAGAAAAATTTTTATTAGAAATAAAAAAAAAAAGCCATTAGGGACTCCATCTTTAATTAAAAAAATCCACTTCCGTCCGACGCAGTCCAAAACGCGATGTCCTCTCTGCTACATCCCCTGTGCATAGATATAGATTTCTATGCACAGGGAGTGAGCAGACTGAGAACAATCTCAGCTCTGCTACATCAGGCAGCAGGCGGGCTCTAGGACCCTGGAGCTGCGGCAGCGAGCACACAGAGCAGACAGGACTCTTATCTGTGCGAGTTTCCCAGCGATTACTTGCAAAGTAAACGAGTCCAATGCAAATCAATGGCAAAACTAGGATTGCTTCAGGCTGAAGCTTCCGAGACACATCTGTGATTTGTAAATCGCACACTTCTCGCTATTACTCGCTTCCCCATTCATTAACATTGGACTCGCTAGACTCGCAACGAGTAGCGAGTCCCGGGCTCGGACTCGCTAGAGTCAAGCGATTCCGAGTAATTTAGGATTCGCCCATCACTAGTGATCACACCAAATATTGATTTCATTTAGCTTTTCTTTTGATTAATAATTTTTCTTTTTGTTTACTCATAAAACTAACCTATTAACACTTCAAAAAACCTTAAAAACCTTCTTAATTTGCATCAATTTTTTCACACATCTTTCCACATGCAGCCAAAAAACAAATTCGACGCAGCACTTAGAAGTGCTGCTAAGTGCTGTATTGGATTTGTTTTTTGGCTGCATTAATTTGTTTTTTGGCTGCATGTGGTAAGTTGTTTAATGCTGTCATTTTTGAGTAGTTTTTTTCACACATGCCTAAAACAGTACTGTACAATCCACTGCATCAAGAGGATAAACAAATAACTTTTAATATAGTGCTCGTCAGGAAAAGATTAATTATTTTCATTATTTTAAAAAGACAGCCAGAGCTGACATACATCTCCGCCCCCTGTTCGTTCTTAAGGGAGTTGCAGAGAATTTCTTCTTGCTTCCCCCAACCAAGTATTTTATGACTAGCCATAAAACTCTGACCTAAGCAGAATTCAGCTAGTCTAATCTGGTTTTGTCCTTGTGATATTCCTTTGTCTTAAGTCACCAACTTTTAATGTCAAATTTAATAAGACCCGTTCATGGCACAAATTCATGAATCATATTTTTGGAATGTTTACCTTTTTTGGTTTTGATGGTATATCTTTTATATCTGAGAAACAATCAGAAACCTGGGAAAGGAGTTCTGACCTTCCACACATCCCAGATATATCATATTTGATATCAACAAACATGTATATTCCCGAGGGTAATAATGATGTCCATGGTTTTGACATGGGAGCGGCCAAACCAAAGATATGAAAAATTGAGGTTTTTGAGAATTGTGGAAAGAGGTGGGTTTCAGAGAACCAGCCCACCAGGGAGGTGAACACAAGTGGGAGTTCCTGGATTTTATGGTCTGTTACATAAAACCAAAGCATCCATCTTGGTTTCATTCCACCCTGGGACATCAAAAGCAGCACGACACTATCTCTGCGTGGAGGAATCACACACTATTTCTGGGGAGCCGTATCCCCCACTGAATCTGAGTTGTCACTGCGTGGCACAGGTTTTGCAATTTCTTATTTTAATTCCTTTTATTTTAATAACTACTTTATGCATATATGTAAATTGTTTCTTTTGTAATATCTTGTATATCGTTTTGTAAACACTGCCAAGTTTTTGTAGTAAAACTCTATCAATTTGCTGAGTTTCATTCTTCCTGTTCTATGACGAGATGATACGCATCCCCACTATTTCACTTTACCAAACAGGTTACTGATCCACCTAACAGAGATCAGTGGTGGCAGCATATTTTTTGCATTTATGTGATATTGTGGCATGAGGGTGACTGGATCGAGGTATATATACGTTCCTGGCAGGAACTGGTGGTATATGTAGATCCCGTCACAGCACGTGAAACAGTAGATGACATAAATTAGTGCAGTTGGGCTCCTTTTCTTATCCTCTAGCAATATCGGGTTTAGTCAGCAGGATAAGAAGGTGCCCGAGAGCTGCAGGTCCTGACTAAGTTTTCGTGACAATTGGTGGCAGAGCGGTGGGATCATAGAACCTTAGTGATCTGGTTTGAGCAATCATTCCTCTCACTAAAAACTTGCATATTCTTACAAGAACTCTGCACAAATGTTTTGAAGATCAAACTGAGTGTTTATTAGATCTGAGACAATACTGTTTATGTAGCAGTTACCCCTACCTTTCTTTGTTTTTCTATCCTATTTTTTGTTTGGAAATCATGGTTGTCGTTGGGGAGGTCTGGTACAGCCAGCAGAAAAAGAACACTCTTGCTGGAATATTTACGACCAAAGGCATTGACCCCTATTGCAAAAACAGAGAACAAATGATTGCTGAGCTGGTGCAACTTGAAGCAAAGAAAGCCCTTCGCCAGAGCTCAGCAGTAACAGGGGTCAGCCAAAGTATGGACAGTACTGCTGCAGGGGTCCCACCTGTAGACGCACGCAGCGTCAAAGACCAGGGCAGCATGGACCCCAATCTGCAAATGGCTCTACAGCAACTTCCCACAGAAGATTGTGAAGGATGGCTGAGGCTAATTCAGAAACACCAGGAGGCTGCCGAGAGGCGAGCTGAGGCCCAAGCCCAGCAAGAGGCTGAGAGAGCCAAGCGAGAGGCTGCAAAGCAGTGGGCCCAAGCCCAGCGAGAGACTGCAGAGCACCAGGCCCATCATGGAGGGTATGGTTGCTGATATTAGACATGCATGAATTTGTAATTTATGTCCTGTTCTGTGATCTATTCTTATGGGCTGCACTTTTGGTATGATGTTGCTCCCTTGAAAGAAGGCACACTCACTGAAGCACGGTTTGGGGAAGTGGACCTGCTGCACAGCACAGATAATCTTACTATGCTTACATTACTAAATGACTTATCCTAGGTTAGACTGTGTCTAATTTTGTATATACCGTATATGCTTTTGCTGCAAAGAAAAACACTAATATTATTTTGTATTTGCATCAATTGTTACTATATATTTGGGCATAGCACGTCCTATCTATTTACTTCTAATTCACAGAGCATATGTTTTTATGGAACTTTACTTATGCAGTTTACTTTGTAGTGCAACTCACTGGCTATGGCACACTTGTCCTAATCATTTGTCATATTTTAATACTTTCTAATAAAATTATATTTTTATGGGTATTTAGTCTTTTTGCACACTTTTTTCCAGTGCACGTGACTTTCATTAGTCCTTTATTGCATGTGGCACAAACTTGATTTTTTATCTTATTAAACTAGTGCATAAGTACATGGGCATAACTACAATAGGTGCAAGGGTTGCAATCGCACCCGGGCCCTGGAGCCTAGGGAGCCTCAAAAGTTCTCACGGTCTATAGAAAAAACCTAATGCAATGAAAGATTTGCAATAAATGGGGGCCCCATTTGAGCTTTCGCATCTGGGCCCTAGGCTTCAAGTTATGCCACTGCCTATGTATGTAACTGTTAGCTTAACATGTGATTTACGTTTTCTTGAGGTAAACATAATGGTACCTTTACACGCCGCTACCGAAAGGTAGAAACCGGCAGGTGTTGGAGACAATTGTACCTTTTACCTTCAAAACACCGCGAAGTGCAGCGTGTAATTCAGGTTGTACCTTCCTGTCTCTTTGGATACCTGTCTTTCAGTCGTGCTGAAAAACAAGCAGGTATAACCCCTATGGTAGCGGCGTGTAATCGGGGCAGAGGCATGGTATTTGAGTTACCTGGGGCGTGCTAGAGCGTCATGTAAACCACGCCCCTTCATCTATCATTGGTGGGGAGTACTGTGTACCCATTGGCTGTCACTGCACAGGGTGTCATATTTAACAACCTGCCCAGTCACAATACACATTTACTATAGCATCATGTATTAGCCAGCCTTCCTGCGCTGGCTGCCCAATCATGATGTTATTGCATTGTCCAATCACCGTACGAGCGTCACGTAATACACTACTCTGTCACGCCTATGTAGTTACGGCGCACAATATGTACGCCCATATTCCCTTGTAGTAGCGGCGTGTAAATGAGGAAAGGTGCTCCACAGAAGGTAACCTGCGGCACCCGTCTGCACTTCCAGGGAACGAAAATACCTTCTGTGGAGCACCTTGTGGCGGCGTGTATTTGCGGCATCAGGTACCGTTAACAACCGTTAAAAACGCGCGCGTGCACGTGCGGTGCCAACCTGTTGCTACCTTCAGTAGCGGCGTGTAAAGGTACCATAAGAGTTAGCAGCCTTTTTGGGTTGCGATGAGTACTACTTCTTTGGGAGCTTTGTTGAAATTTGGGAGCATGCAAGTTGATTTCTCCAACCAAAATAATAAACATCTACACAACTGCACAAAATTCTTGTAGTAGCATTATATTTCTGGACCATCTGTGTAATTGTAATTCTTATATTTTTTACATTGGTTTCCATGATCTTAATGTACAATTGAACACAATCGTTCAAATAATAAAGATCATTTCTGAGCAAAAGCAATAATAATCATACCAGAGAAATGATCCCTGTAGCTTCAAAGAAATCCAATTTGTAACTCTGCAGTTAATATGGTAGTTGGTGTAGATAAAGAATAATCTGGATTTTGGATTTGGATTTACAATTCGGATTTTGCAATTCATATAAACGTTATTTTTATTTAAGACTTTAACAAACTCCATATCCTTTTGCAGTACGGCTGAGTAATGGCAAAACGAGATCATCAGCAAAGCTTCTAGCTATACTCCACAGATGCTTTGTCAAATATTAATAAGGAAATTAGAATGTAACTATTGTTTTGAGTTTTTAGAAAAAAATAAGTGTTATGATTAAATTATACATTTATCTGCTATTTACCATTTGTGCCATGGAGTTTGCATCTGTCATCCCTTATGGTCCAAAATAATTTTTTTCTTCCCCTTTCGCCATTTTATGTTTACATTTTTACTTATGTAATGTATTCATTGCTCAGACATACCTGTGAAAAATATGGAAATATTAAACATTATACTAAGCCAATATCTGTTATGTAAATGAAAAAAGCTAAAGACTCAAGTGGTCTAAAATGTTTTGGGTAAGAAAGAATCTGATTATTCCTTCTTCTATAATATGAAATAATTAAAGTTTTAAGTAAACTATTTAAAAGTTTTAGTTTTTTTTTAACAAATCCATTGTTGATATTAAAGCTTCAGGCTTGTACTAAGCCTTGTGGGCTTGTCAAATAGATGTCATAAACACATTTTATCTCAGCACATGAATCCATAGGTGGTTTGATAAAAAGGTGTAGTAAACAAGAATATTCTAGCTTAAGAGGGCAAAGCATGCTGTTTAAACTGCCTCTATTGTAATCTAAAAAAAATTTCCGTGTTCAAGTATGAATAATGCTGAAAGCGCACAGGAGGTATGCCATTATTCTTGTTATACTGTAGGAAAAAGGCATAAAATGTCCCAAAATGGCCTTCTAATATTTCAACTTCTAATAAGTGCCAAAAGTACTCAGACTTCAGGCTGAGATGAGAGATTTTTCTTGTTTATTTCTGCATTAGGTTTTACAAATTCTGATGACAAGCTTTATTAGGCTATTTTGCAAGCATCCTTTTAAGAAGTTTATAGTAGTTTCTTTATAGGAAAACAGATTATTTTTTAATTATTTATTGGTTCTTTCATTGCTAATTTTCAATTAGCACCTTCACAATCTCGGACGTACCTAGAACGTATGGGGACATCCTAGTGATCGTGTGACATGTTACATATGTGACAGCCATGCCATGGTTCTCAAAGCCAGGAGTGGTTGCAGCATTTAGGAGGCTGGGAGAGGGAGTGTGCTCTTCTTCAACGTGAACGGGACCCCTACAACATAATCATGTGGGCCCAATCCTTGCAATGACAATATGAGGTCATCATAATGACGTCATGACAACCTCCGGGTCAACCAGATATGGCAGGCCTTTTAGACCATGTCAGGAGCATGGTCTAAGAAGCTTCTGTCATTGTAAAACTGACAGTTATAAGTCATAGCAATACATGTGCATAGCAATAAATTATACCACCGATCAGAGTAATAAAGGTTAATGTCCCACAGAGGAACTAAGTAAAACTGTATATAAAAAAGTAAAAATGAATTGTAAAAATGTAGCGTCCCGCCAATCTGGTTGCCACAAAGTGGTACTGCACTCAATGAACGGGTGTGGTGTCTAGTCCTAAAGGAAATTGGATGGTGTACTCAGGCCCTCACCAAACACACCCACACACCCTAAGACCCAGGGGACCATGGGCGACCCCAGGGGGAGGGCCCAGTCAAAAAGGGACAAGGGAAGGACAGACAGTGAGGAGTTAGTGAGTAGGAATTAGTTAATTAGTGAACAGGAGTCAGTAAATGAGGAGAAAGCTGAAGCCAAGTGTGCAGGTGAGAACAGAGAAAACCCCAGGGGCACAGGTGGAGTGAGAACAGCCTGGGCACCCAGATCCGGAACTGAGATAGTCAGACGGAGGGGTTGGTCCAGAATCAGGGATCCGGCCCCGAAAGTGGCACAGACGCTGTATGCCCGAACCACTGACCTGGAGGCCACGCAGTCTACAGGAGTGGTGGCCGCAACCTGATCCATCTGCTGAGAAGGCAGCCGAACTGGGTCAGGAGACATGTACCGAGAGGACCCATGGATGCTAGATCGGGCACTGCATGTGGAGTGCTGACAGGAGAGGCGAAAAAGTAGCGCTGGAAGAGTGACTGGAGTACAGAGAGCTACACAAAAGGGGTCCTGGGTGAGCAATCTCGGTCCCTTGTGGACAGACCAGACTAGACTTGGTAGAGAGAAGCACCCGTGTTCCGTTGCAACTTCAGTGAGCAAACCGGGTAAGAACTCCAACGCTGTGCAAGACTGATTTATTATCCCACCTACAGAGCCACTGACTGCCACCACAACAAGACACAGAGGCCCAGTGCAACCACGGCCTTTCACACTTTTGCAAATAAAGACATCTGCCCTAGGGTTCTTCTCCACCTATGCGGAGTGACAACATCAGGCTGCCATACCAACAAACCCGAAGGTCTGACCCGCAGCATTGGTCCATGCTGACCGAGAACCATAGGTGGCGTCATGAACATTCCCCTATAAACTTTATTCCCATCCAACACATCCCAGAACCTGATCCCTAGCCAGACAGTGCACTGACTTCCCGGGCAACGGAAGCCGGTCTCGACCCCTGCAACTCCCCGGCATAACTGTTAGCGGGTTCCGAGAACCCATGGCCCGGAGGTTGAGTCAAAAATATTTTACAAAAATCATAAAGTAAAAATCAAAAATATGTTTTTACAATATGACACCAATAAATACGTTTTATGTAAAGAAATAAACATTAAAAGTGCAAATATTGGTACTGACACATCTGGAACGACCCAATCTGTAAAATTGTCGCACTATTAAAGGGAACCAACCACCCCCAATGACCCCCGACTATTAATATGGCTCCCTACACCCAGCACATACATGTGCTGCAATGTTTTTTGCTAAAAAACTGCTTTTTAAAAGTGAAGATAATGCTTTATAAAGTATTTAACGAAGGGACGGTGGGCTTTACTTAGCTGTGGCTAAAGCCGGGTTGCAGCTGCCAGTCTCATCCTGTGTCCCTCGCAGCAGTAACAGCCAGCCCTTTGTTCAGCGTCACAGCCTGTGCACGGGCTCGCATGCCGTGCACACGTCATCAGCTACAGCCGGGTCGCGAGCGCGCGCTCTGACTTCCACAGCCGAGCGCAGGAAGTCAGAGCGCGCGCTCGCTACCCGGCTGTAGCTGATTGACGTGTGCACGGCATGACATCCCGTGCACCAGGCTGTGACGCTGAACAAAGGGCTGGCGGTTACTGCTGCGAGGGGACACAGGATGATGACTGGCAGCTGCAACCCGCTTTAGCCATAGCTAAGTAACGCCCACCCGTCCCTTCGTTAAATACTTTATAAAGCATTATCTTCACTTTTAAAAAGCAGTTTTTTTAGCAAAAAACATTGCAGCACATGTATGTGCTTGTGTAGGGAGCCATATTAATAGTCCGGGGGGGTCTTTGGGTGGTTGGTTCCCTTTAAACTCCTTCAGTGAGCACTGTCAAATAAATAAATAAAAAAGTGACAAACAAAAGTATTCTTTTTCATCATAAAGCCAAAAAACGAGGACTAACACAATCAAAAAGTCACGTTTAAATAAAAATGATACGGAGGTTTAATCATGTATTTTGGAGACGTGGAAGGAAACATTGATGTAAGTACTCAGCAAAGAGCACAGGATAAATGTGAATTGATCCAAAATGTTCTGTACCCAAAATTGCCTTCCCTGCGGCATGGCCAAACAGTATTGAACTGTTACCTGTGGAGTATTGTCACATTCAAGAAAAATTGTATGACACATTTTGAGGCCTTTTTTCCAACCTATTTCCCTTGTGAAAATTGAAGATCTGGGGTTTAAGCAACATTTTAGTAGTACAGATGTAGTTATTTTTTTTCTTCACTGCCCAACAGTAAAACATTTTGTGACACATCATTGTGGTCAATATGCTTACTGCACCCCTCAATGAGTTCAACATTCTGGAAAAATTACACAACAAACTGTGGGTTCCATATTTTTTATTAGCTGTTATAAAATTAAAAACTTGGGGCTAAAACAACATTTGACTTGAAAAAGTGTAATTATTCTTTACGTCCCAAATGTATAAAATTGAATGACATACTTTTAGAGTTAATATACTCACTGCACCCCTAGATAAATTCATTTAGGGGTGTAGTTTGTAAAATGGGGTCATTTATGAGGGGTCTGCTTTTCCGGCATGTCAGGCTGTCTGACAATATGACATAGCACCTCCAATCCAGTCCAACTAAAACTGAATTCCCAATAGGGTGCTTCTTTCATTCTGAGCTTTGCACTGTGCCTCAAAAGTAGTTTTCAACCACATATGGGGTATTGGTGAGCTCAGGAGAAATTGTGTAACAAATTATTTGGTTCATTTTCTCCTATCACAGTTTTTGAAAATTAAACTTTTGGGCCATATTAACATTTTAGTGGAAAAAAAGTTATATGTTTTTTATTTTCACAGCTCAACTTGATACAATTCCGTGAATCACCTTAGGCTTATAATTCCCCACTACACACTGAGATAAATTTCCAGAAAGGTTAACTTGTGGATGATTTCTACTGTTTTCAAAGGATGGTGCTTTTGCTTTGGCTTTATTAGATTTTTCTGGCTGCAAGTGGAGCTGGGAGAGCCCGAAATGCGTTAACAGCAGTGCGGATCGTAGAAGCACCATCTTTTGGATTTCTGTATGTACGCCACTTTGCACATGGAAGTGCTGATCCAGTAGCAACTGTACAGGCGCATATACTAGTTGTGGGTTTCACAACTAGCCCAGGTGAGCACATATAATCATGGATGTTTGATCATTCTTAGCGATAAGACCCATTCCACTTATTCTGTCTCTCAGCTCTCCAGATATTTCTACTGTTTTGACAGTTCAGGCACTCTTCAAATGTGACATGGCATCTACAATATATTCCAGCCAAAATGGCACTTCTTCCTTGCCGTGCACCCAAACAGTAGTTTTCCACCACATATAGGGTATCAGCGTACTGAGGGGAACTTGCTCACCAAATTGTATGGTGCATTTTCTCATCTTACCATTGTGAAAATAAAAAAATTGGAGCTAAAACTAAATTTTTGTGAGCAAAATTATTATTTCTTTTTGTTTTCATGGTTCATCATTCTGAAATTCTGAAAAGCACCTGGGGGTTAAAGGCAGGGCTGGCGTCAGCACCCGGCGCACACCCAGGCAAGTGCTGGGGCCTTTGCGTGTCTGGGGGGGCCCACGCTGTCTGGAGCAGGACAGTGTCTCCTGCCCTCACTTAGACTACCGTGACATTTGCATTATAAACACAAAGCTTAGACATGTCTGCCTCAGCGCACAGCGTTAGTAGCAGGTACTCCTTTGACAACCCGATGTTTACCTTGCCAACCGGCTCCATTCAAAGTTTCCGGATGTGAGCTTTAGGACGGTGCACAGGAAACGGGGTCTGCAGCGTTTCCTGTGCGGTGTCCTAAAACTCACATCCGGGAGCATTGAATGGAGCCGGTTGGCAAGGTAAACATCGGGTTGTCAAGGGAGCAATAGCATCGCAGCACACAGCGTTACCTGCTGCTAACGCTGTGCGCTGAGGCAGACATGTCTGAGCTTAGCCTTACATTGCCTCCTCCCCTGATGGCTGGGGGCCCCTGGGCGCTGTGTATTTGCCCCTGTCAGAGGCCCCCTGCTGCCCTGTGTGCAGCCTCACCCCCTGCTCTCCCTCCTAACCTGATGTGATCACAGTGACTGTCTGTACTGAGACTGTTACTGATCTCTATCTCCTTCACTTCCTACTCTTCCTGCAGATCATAGAGATCAGCCGCTCGCTCTGTGCAGTCTCAGTACTGTCGGTCACAGCATCAGGTTAGAAGGGAGAAGGGGGGGAGGCTGCACATAGGGCAGGGAGCCTCTGTCAGGGGAAAATTCAAAGGGCCCAGGAGCCCCCAACCATCATACAGCGCGTCAGCACATCACCCGACATGCAGGGGAGGGGGGCACCAATTCTCTGCAAATCACATGTGCACGGTGCTCTGCAGACTGCAGATCATGTGTGCACAGTGCTCTGCAGTTCACATGTGCACAGTGCTCTGCAGACTGCAGATCATGTGTGCACAGTGCTCTGTAGACTGCAGATCATGTGTGTACAGTGCTCTGCAGATCACATGTGCACAGTGCTCTGCAGACTGCAGATCATGTGTGTACAGTGCTCTGCAGATCACATGTGCACATGATCGGCAGACTGCAGATCACGTATGTACAGTGCTCTGCAGATCACGTGTTATCAGTGCTCGGCAGATCACGTGTGCACAGTGCTCGGTAGTTCACGTTTGCACAGTTCTCGGCATATCACGTGTGCACAGTGCTCGGCAGATCACGTGTGCACAGTGCTCGGCAGATCACGTGTGCACAGTGCTCGGCAGATCACGTGTGCACAGTGCTCGGCAGATCACGTGTGCAAAGTGCTCGGTAGATCACGTGCGCACAGTGCTCGGCAGATCACGTGTGCACAGTGGTCGGCAGATCAAGTGTGCACAGTGCTCGGCAGATCACGTGTGCACAGTGCTCGGCAGATCACGTGTGCACAGTGCTCGGCAGATCACGTGTGCACAGTGCTCGGCAGATCACATGTGCACAGTGCTCGACAGATCACGTGTGAACAGTGTTCTGCATACATACAGGGGAGAGATAGACGCAGGGGAGAGACACAGCGCACAGAAGGAGACGGGCAGAGAGGGGAGACACAGCGCATGGGGAGACAGGCACAGAGAGGGGAGACGCAGCACACGGGTTGACACAGTGCACAGGGGGGGAGACAGGCAGAGAGGGGACAGAGTGCACAAGGGGTAGACAGAGCACACAGAGGGGAGACAGCATACGGGGGGAGTCGCAGCACAAGAGGGATTATATTCGTGGGGGATATATATATGTTACGGCTTGCAGCCTTTATATTATATATATATATATATCTATTATATAAAACCCGAAGGCCACTTCCGCCCAAAATCCGCTTCCGCTTCCGTGATGGCCTCCCTCCTGTGTCCAACTCCGGAACCGGAAGCACCAGACCCACGAGCGGCGCCACCGGCCCTGCACAGAGCCCCGTCTGCGGCCGCCCACATCCCGCCCACAGCCCTGCAGCTCACCGCCCACCAACATCCGCCAACCGGCCCGGAACGAGTGTGGGGCCTCCGCCGGCACAGCTCCCAGTCCTGCCGCTCTCTCCACAGACCGGCTGACGCTCCTCCATCACCCAGCTAGCCCCGCCCACACTCCGCCCCCGGCCTCCGAACCGCCAACAGCACTGCCGCTGCCCGCCGCCCGCCAACAGCCCAGTAAGTCTTCCGCCACCTCCTCCGCCTCCCTGCCATCACCCTCCTCTGCCACCTCCAGCCCTCCTCCCTCCACCCCCCTCCAGCCCTGCTCTGCCCTCCACCCTGCTCTGCACCCTCCAGCCCTGCTCTGCACCCTCCAGCCCCTGCCCCCCCTGCCACCCTCCAGCCCTCTGCTGACCTGCACCCTCACGCGACCCTAGCCCCCTGCACCCCTCCAGCCCTGCCTGCACCCTCCGACCCTGCTCTCTGACACCCTGAGCCCTCACTGCTGACCCCTGAGCCCTCACTGCTGACCCCTGAGCCCTCACTGCTGACCCCTAGCCCTCACTGCTGACCCCTGCGCCCTCACTGCTGACCCCTGCGCCCTCACTGCTGACACCCTGCGCCCTCACTGCTGACCCCTGCGCCCTCACTGCTGACCCCTGCGCCCTCACTGCTGACCCCTGAGCCCTCACTGGGCTGCGACCCCTGAGCCCTCACTGCTGACCCCTGAGCCCTCACTGCTGACCCTAGCCCTACGCTACCCTGACCTCACTGCTGACCCTGACCCCTGCGGCCCTCACTGTCCCCCTGACCCCTGCGCCCTACCCACTGCTGAGCCTGACCCCTGCGACCCCTGAGCACATGCTGACCCCTGCGCCCTCACTGCTGACCCCTGCCCTCACTGCTGACTGACCCCACTGCGAGCCCTCACTGCTGACCCCTGAGCCCTCACTGCTGACCCCTGAGCCCTCATCTGCCCCTGACCCCACTGCTGACCCCTGAGCCCTCACTGCTGACCCCTGAGCCCTCACTGCTGACCCCTGAGCCTCACTGCTGACCCCCCTCACTGCTGACCCCTGAGCCCTCACTGCTGACCCCTGAGCTCTGCGGCCCTCACTGCTGACCCCTGACTGCGCCCTCACTGCTGACCCACTGAGCCCTCACTGCTGACCCCTGAGCCCTCACTGCTGACCCCTGCGCCCTCACTGCTGACCCCTGCGCCCTCACTGCTGACCCCTGAGCCCTCACTGCTGACCCCTGAGCCCTCACTGCTGACCCCTGGCCCTCACTGCTGACCCCTGAGCCCTCGACCCTGCACCCCTGCTACCCCTGCGCCCTCACCCTGAGCCCTCACTGCTGACCCCTGAGCCCTCACTGCTGACCCCTGAGCGCCCTCACTGCTGACCCCTGACGCCCTCACTGCTGACCCTGGCCCTCACTGCTGACCCCTGGCCCTCACTGCTGACCCCTGCGCCCTCACTGCTGACCCCTGCGCCCTCACTGCTGACCCCTGCGCCCTCACTGCTGACCCCTGAGCCCTCACTGCTGACCCCTGCGCCCTCACTGCTGACCCCTGAGCCCTCACTGCTGACCCCTGCGCCCTCACTGCTGACCCCTGCGCCCTCACTGCTGACCCCTGCGCCCTCACTGCTGACCCCTGACGCCCTCACTGCTGACCCCTGAGCCCTCACTGCTGCCCTGAGCCCTCACTGCTGACCCCTGAGCCCTCACTGCTGACCCCTGAGCCCTCACTGCTGACCCCTGAGCCCTCACTGCTGACCCCTGAGGCTGCCTGCCCTCACTCTGACCCTGCCCCCACTGCTGACCCTGACCCTCACTGCTGACCCTGCGCCCTCACTGCTGACCCCTGAGCCCTCACTGCTGACCCTCACCTCACTGCTGACCCCTGAGCCCTCACTGCTGACCCCTGAGCCCTCACTGCTGAGCCCTCACTGCTGCCTGACGCCCTCACGCTGACCCTGAGCCCTCACTGCTGACCCCTGAGCCCTCACTGCTGACCCCTGAGCCCTCACTGCTGACTCCCTGCTGTGAGCCCTCACTGCTGACCCCTGAGCCCTCACTGCTGACCCACCCCTGAGCCCTCACTGCTGACCCCTGAGCCCTCACTGCTGACCCCTGAGCCCTCACTGCTGACCCCTGAGCCCTCACTGCTGACCCCTGACCTCACTGCTGCCCCTGACCCTCACTGCTGACCCCTGAGCCCCACTGCTGACCCCTCACCTCACTGCTGACCCTCACCTCACTGCTGACCTGCCCTCACTGCTGACCCCTGACTGCGCCCTCACTGCTGACCACCTGACGCCCTCACTGCTGACCCCTGAGCCCTCACTGCTGACCCCTGCGCCCTCACTGCTGACCCCTGCGCCCTCACTGCTGACCCCTGCGCCCTCACTGCTGACCCCTGCGCCCCTCACTGCTGACCCCTGCGCCCTCACTGCTGACCCCTGCGCCCTCACTGCTGACCCCTGCGCCCTCACTGCTGACCCCTGCGCCCTCACTGCTGACCCCTGCGCCCTCACTGCTGACCCCTGCGCCCTCACTGCTGACCCCTGCGCCCTCACTGCTGACCCCCTGCGCCCTCACTGCTGACCCCTGAGCCCTCACTGCTGACCCCTGAGCCCTCACTGCTGACCCCCCCCTGCTGACCGAGCCCTCACGCTGACCCCTGAGCCCTCACTGCTGACCCCTGAGCCCTCACTGCTGACCCTGACCCTCACTGCTGACCCCTGAGCCACCGCCCTCACTGCTGACCCCTGAGCCACCGCCCTCACTGCTGACCCCTGAGCCACCGCCCTCACTGCTGACCCCTGAGCCCTCACTGCTGACCCCTGAGCCACCGCCCTCACTGCTGACCCCTCAGGCTGCGCCCTCACTGCTGACCCCTCAGGCTGCGCCCTCACTGCTGACCCCTGCGCCCTCACTGCTGACCCCTGCGCCCTCACTGCTGACCCCTGCGCCCTCACTGCTGACCCCTCAGGCTGCGCCCTCACTGCTGACCCCTGCGCCCTCACTGCTGACCCCTGCGCCCTCACTGCTGACCCCTGCGCCCTCACTGCTGACCCCTGCGCCCTCACTGCTGACCCCTGCGCCCTCACTGCTGACCCCTGCGCCCTCACTGCTGTCCCCTGCGCCCTCACTGCTGACCCCTGCGCCCTCACTGCTGACCCCTGCGCCCTCACTGCTGACCCCTGCGCCCTCACTGCTGACCCCTGCGCCCTCACTGCTGACCCCTGCGCCCTCACTGCTGACCCCTGAGCCCTCACTGCTGACCCCTGAGCCACCGCCCTCACTGCTGACCCCTGAGCCACCGCCCTCACTGCTGACCCCTGAGCCACCGCACTCACTGCTGACCCCTGAGCCACCGCACTCACTGCTGACCCCTGAGCCACCGCACTCACTGCTGACCCCTGAGCCACCGCCCTCACCGCTGACCCCTGAGCCACCGCACTCACTGCTGACCCCTGAGCCACCGCACTCACTGCTGACCCCTGAGCCACCTGTACACACACAATTAATTTCACCGCACTCCCCTAACTATTACTAAATAAACTATATATATATATTCTAGACTACCCGATTCTTCAGAATCGGGCTGCCATCTAGTATATATATATATATATATATATACAGCCAGTATGTTTAAAGGGGGCCCACTGAGACTCTTTCGCCCAGGGCCCACAATAACCTGGAGCCGGTCCTGGTTAGAGGAACTCACTACACCTCTAAATAAATTCCTGGAGGGAATGGGGTCAATTGTGGAAGTTTTCATTGTTAATCACCTCAAGGGCTCTCCAAACATGATATGGCTTTCGATAATGATGCCAGCTAATTTTGCATTCCGAAATTCCAATGGGGCTTTTTCCCGTCTGAGCTCTGCTGTTCGCCCAAACAGTAGTCTTTCTCTGCTTATATGGTGTCAGCATACTCAGGAAAAATTACAAATCAAATTATACAGTGCATGTTCTGTAAATCCTGTAAAAATGCAAAATTTGGGACTAAAACATTTTTGTGGGAACAATATGTTTTTTTATTTTTTCGGCTCAACATTATAAAATTCTGTGATGCACCTGGGGAAGGGGGGGGGGGTTCAATGTGCTTATTAACCTTCTAAATACATACGGCACAGGGGCCTATATACCACCACTGGGGGCCTGTATACTACTGCACAGGGGCCTGTATACCACTGCACAGGGGCCTGTATACCACTGCACAGGGGCCTGTATACCACTGCACAGGGGCCTGTATACCACTGCTGAGGGGCCTGTATAATACCCCTGCTGAGGGGCCTGTATACCATTACTGAGGGGTGCTATATACCAGTGACGGGGGGCTATATAATAGGATGAGGGTCTGCTGCATTTCATACCCTAGGCTTATATGCGAGTCAATAACTTTTACCAGCTTTTGGGGGCAAAAGTAGGGGGGTCGGCTTATACACGGGTCGGCTTATACACGAGTATATAGGTAATTGTGGAAATTATTATTCCAAGATCTATTGATTAAAATGAACTTTAAAATTAAGTTTATTTGTTGGAAAACCCCTTTAAATAGACTAATGAAATAACAGTTGTGCAAAAAAATCAGAACTGCTTGTAACACACCTTGTAAGGCATTATTTCAGCAACTGACTAAATACAATGTATATGTATATATATATATATATATATATATATATATATATATATATATAATATATAAAGCTGAATGTGTGTATGTATGTGTGTGTGTGTATATCCGGCATTGGCATTTACACCGTCGGAACTACAGCCACAAAATTTTGCACAGTCACACGTCTGGACCCCGGGAGCGTCATAGGCTATGTTGTGAGGCGAAATTTTAACCCCGCGCATTCCAATTCACCAAACAATTTTGCCCCTATCTACATAATGGGGAAAAAGTGACAGTTACCAGTTGACAGTTGTGAATGAGAGGGGCTTAATGATAGCGCCAAAGGCTAACAGCACATACCAGCATATAGTCACTAAGGTGGGGCCCTGACATGGGATATTCACCACGCACGGGGACATGTATACACACCACACGCACACAAAGAGCAAGTGTATAGTCGCTAAAGTGCAGCCCCAACATTCCATACTCACCACGCACCTGAACAAACACACACACCACAAAGAGACACACACACACCCCCTCAAGGACACACACACACACACCCTATAGCGACACATGCACTCACCCCACAGGGACACACACACACCACAAAGAGACACACACAACACAGACACACACACCACACAGACCCCCCACACAAGGACACACACACATAGCCACCCTATAGGGACACATGCACTCACCCCACAGGGACACACGCACACCACAAAGAGACACACACACACACCACACAGCTGCCCCCCCACAGGGACACACACATACACACCTTATAGGGACACATGCACTCACCCCACAGGGACACACACACCACAAAGAGACACACACAACACAGATACACACACACCACACAGACCCCCCCACAGGGACACACACACATACACACCCTATAGGGACACATGCACTCACCCCACAGGGACACACACATACACACACCCCCAGGGACACACACACCACACAGACAGACACAGATGTGCACAAATCACCACACACAACTCGCCTCATGTGTGTGCTATCTTTAATTTCCAAACATAAACATCTGATTAAAAACAGTGCAACACATGTGCAACAGTGCAACACATGTGCCATATAGGGAATTAAGGCAGATGTCAGTCACATGAGCTGTCTATTATGTCTATGTGTTAGGTAACATATACTGCCCGGCCAGGGGGAGGGTTTACTATTGGCTGGAGATTTATTAGGCTGCCTATAGCAATCAATCACAGCTCAGCTTCTATTTTCTTACAGATCATTAATATGACATATTCAAATTCTATTTTGTTATAGCTAACATCAGTTATTTATTAACCCGGGCGTAGCCAGGTACTACAGCTAGTATATATATACATATATACATATATACTAGATGGTAACCCGATTCTAACGCATCGGGTATTCTAGAATATGTATGTAGTTGACATACTGTGACTCCCAGAACTTGTTCAGTCAACATGAGTGAACTACATATATATATAATATATATATATAATATATATATATATATATATATAAAATATTGAACAAACGACTGCAGCACTCCTTGCTTTTGTTACCTCTTGCCTTTATTGGGCCTTCAGGTGTATTTGGCAACGATTCGGGACAATTCTCCCTTCTTCCCGCAGCCAGCCACAACTACAGCAAGGTTTTTTTATATACTTCCCTCCACCATATTTGCATAATATTACAATCATCTCATTACCTTTACATTATAACACCTTATTGCTTCATCATATGCCTTTACATATCTTTCGTGATTTTGTGCCTTATAGTGCTCCACCTCTAGTGCATACATTGCTTTCAGTGTTATATCTCCTAATGTCTTATTGCTAATACTTCTGTACACTGGCTCGTTATTATTGTTACTGTATTTGTTAACAACATTACCTGCAGCTGATTGATATCATGACTAATGGCGGTCATCGCTTTCTGATCGTGCGCCGCGTCATCCACCATGCTTCAGACGCCGGCGCATGCGCATTAGGGATTGTTTACGGTCGTCGTTAAGGATATTCCAGATATCCGCCTGACGCCATCTTTGGACTCACGCGCATGCGCGGTGCGCTTTCTGAAGTCTACACCCGCTCGCATCGGGTTATTTCCACATTTAATATCTAATAGCATATGTAATTCCCAACCTGTTATCAAGCGCACTCCTATTTCACTCACTAGAGTAGACTTAGCATATATCTCTAATTGTTTATTTATTTTGATTTTAGTTTCCTCAGGGTAAAGTTTCTGCATGTCATTAACCCTTCACCCAGGGTTCCCCTGGTATAGCGTCCTCCAACGCTCATTCCAGGTTCACGTGTCGGCCCACTGCGTACAGCTTTTACCCCGTTACACAGCACGCCTGTCTTGGGATGAATAGGGTTCATGACTAATAGCATCCCTTCTTTCTTGTAAAATCAATAATACCCTTAACCTGTTAACGACAGCCTTATGTCTCTAGACGTCGGCTGTCATTATTCCCGTGTTTGAAGTGAGCTCAATCTAAGTAATCTCAATCTAAATTCTAGAGTGGTCTCTCCTATATATTTTAATCCACAAGGGCATTCTGGATCAATGAAAAAGAGTCGCCAAAGAACTTTGACGTTAAGCAGTAGATTGGGATGTTACCCATGTGTGTGCTGCATCAATTGTTCGCCTATGATAAGAGGTGCTCAATTTACACACGAAGGCATTGACTACAAAATTGAACATTTTCTGACATGTAGTAGTGGCTATGTCATTTATATGTTAGAATGCCCTTGTGGATTAAAATATATAGGAGAGACCACTCTAGAATTTAGATTGAGATTTGCTAACCATCGCCACACAATCCGTAAAAAGAGAAAAGATCTTCCCGTACCTAGACACTTTCTGGAGAAGAAACATGCTGAAAAGGATCTTAAATTCAGGCTGATAGACATGATACCGCAACAAAGGCGAGGAGGTGATAGAGCTAAACTTTTGAGAATTAGAGAACTAGAGTGGATCCATAAATTGGATACATTACACCCGAATGGGTTAAATGTGGATTACAGGTTAAATATTATGTTAGACTGAGCCAAAATAAAACTAGAAACAACCCGGGTAACCCTAAGGAAAAGTGAATTGGATGTAGCATAGTATTAGGTAAGGAGCACTAGTCACAACCTAATCACTAATTGGTACATTAATAAGTAAGAAAACGAAAATGTATCTGATATGTACCCATATTAATTTTCCAAATGTTGAATTATGCTAATGGAAATATGTTCTGTCTTATATAACAACAGGTGATGTAACGGTTGAAAGATATCATGACGGTGATAGCGGGAAAAGCGAAATACAAGAAAAAAAACCCTCATATTGCAGCATAACTAAAAGAAATTGAGATAAGATTTGATTCTTTAAATAATTATTAACAATTGTATCAAGATTATGATATGGAATAAATATTTTATGAGATTACAGCATACATTTAAGAGTATTATTGATTTTACAAGAAAGAAGGGATGCTATTAGTCATGAACCCTATTGATCCCAAGACAGGCGTGCTGTGTAACGGGGTAAAAGCTGTACGCAGTGGGCCGACAGGTGAACCTGGAATGAGCGTTGGAGGACGCTATACCAGGGGAACCCTGGGTGAAGGGTTAATGACATGCAGAAACTTTACCCTGAGGAAACTAAAATCAAAATAAATAAACAATTAGAGATATATGCTAAGTCTACTCTAGTGAGTGAAATAGGAGTGCGCTTGATAACAGGTTGGGAATTACGTATGCTATCAGATATTAAATGTGGAAATAACCCGATGCGAGCGGGTGTAGACTTCAGAAAGCACACCGCGCATGCGCGTGAGTCCAAAGATGGCGTCAGGCGGATATCCGGAATATCCTTAACGACGACCGTAAACATTCCCTAATGCGCATGCGCCGGCGTCTGAAGCATGGTGGATGACGCGGCGCACGATTAGAAAGCGATGACCGCCATTAGTCATGATATCAATCAGCTGCAGGTAATGTTGTTAACAAATACAGTAACAATAATAACGAGCCAGTGTACAGAAGTATTAGCAATAAGACATTAGGAGATATAACATTGAAAGCAATGTATGCACTAGAGGTGGAGCACTATAAGGCAGAAAATCACGAAAGATATGTAAAGGCATATGATGAAGCAATAAGGTGTTATAATGTAAAGGTAATGAGATAATTGTAATATTATGCAAATATGGTGGAGGGAAGTATATAAAAAAACCTTGCTGTAGTTGTGGCTGGCTGCTGGAAGAAGGGAGAATTGTCCCGAAACGTTGCCAAATACACCTGAAGGCCCAATAAAGGCAAGAGGTAACAAAGCTAAGGAGTGCTGCGGTCGTTTGTTCAATATTGGAGGCAGTGAGATGATTAAGCTGGACTGAATTGCACCCTGAAGGAGCTGTGCTGCTTTCTTGATAACATTATATATATATATATATATATATATTGCAGCGCTACGGTATATGGTGGTACATTACAGCACATTTATAGCAGCACTATAGTATGTGGCGGTACATTACATTACATGTATAGCAGCGCTATGGTATATGGTGGTACATTACAGTACATGTATAGCAGTGCTATGGTATATGGCGGTACCTTACAGTACATGTATAGCAACACTATAGTATAGGGCAGTACATTACAGTACATGTATACAGCGACTATGGTATATGGTGGTACATTATAGTACATGTATAGCAGCACTATGGGTATATGGTGATACTCCGCTC
This sequence comes from Allobates femoralis, assembly GCA_033576535.1. Taxonomy (NCBI): domain Eukaryota; kingdom Metazoa; phylum Chordata; class Amphibia; order Anura; family Aromobatidae; genus Allobates; species Allobates femoralis. Next base: position 393,120,772 of record JARQOC010000004.1, on the reverse strand, counting down.
TCCTGCGGCCCCCCCGCTCCTCTGGCCCCCGGTCCTCCACAGTAAAAAGCAAAAATAAAAAAATCCTCATTGAGGATACTCACCTGTCCGCCGTGCTCCACCTCCGTCTTCTAGATCCTACAGGCCTTTAGGACCTGTCGTTGCCTGGGAAACCATCAGCTGAGGGGGGGCAGGATTGTGTCGGGGGCAGGATGGAGCGGGGAAGGGCAGAATGGAGGTGGGGGGCAGGATGGAGCCAAGGGGGGGCAGGATGGAGCCAGGGGGCATGATGGAGGTGGGGGGCAGGATGGAGCGAGCAGGGCAGGATGGAGGCAGGGGGGGTGGCTGGATGGAGCCGGGGGAGCAAGAACAGCAGGGGGCAGGATGGAGCAAGCGGGGCAGGATGGAGCAAGCAGGGCAGGATGGAGCAAACTGGACAGGATGGAGAAAGTGGGACAGGATGGAGCAAGCAGGCAGGATGGAGCCGGAAGAGCAGGATGGTGGGGGGGCGAGGCAGGATGGAGCCGGAGGGGCAGAATGGAGCGAGCGGGGCAGGATGGAGCCGGAAGGGCAGGATGGAGCTGGAGGGGCAGGATGGAGCCGGAGGAGCAGGGACGAGCCGGAGGAGCAGGATGGGGGGGCAGGATGGTGGCGAGTGGGGCAGGATGGAGAGAGTTGGGCAGGAAGGTGGTGAGCAGGGCAAAATGGAGCGAGTGGGCAGGATGGAGCGAGCGGGCAGGATAGAGCCGGGGGAGCAGGATGGTGGCGGGGGGGGGCAGGATGGGGGCAGAATGGTGGCAAACGGGGCAGGATGGAGCGAGCAGGGCAGGATGGTGGCGGGGGGGGGCAGGATGGAGGCAGGAGTGCAGGATGGAGCGAGCGGCGCAGGATGAGCGAGCGGGGCAGGATGTAGTGAGCGGGCAGGATGGAGCGAGCGGGGCAGGATGACGAGACAGATAGAGCTGGGAGCAGAACGGTGGCGGGGTGGGCAAGATGGGGGTGGCAGGAGGTGGCTAGCCGGGCAGGATGAAGCGAGCGGGGCAGGATGGAGCTGGCGGGGGCAGGATTGTGGCGGGGGGCAGGATGGTGGCTAGGGGGCAGGATGAGGCAGCGGGGCAGGATTGGAGCGAGCGGCGGCAGGATAGTGGCGAGGGGCAGGATGGTGGGGGGCAGGATGGAGCAGAGGGGCAGGATGAAGGAAGCAAGGCATGGTGGCCAGCGGGGCAGGATGGAGCCGGCGGGCAAGGATAGTAGGTGGGGGGGCCCAGGATGGTGGCGAGCGGGGCAGGATGGAGCGAGCGGGCAGATGGAGGACAGGGCAGGATATGGGGGGCAGGATGATGTGGGGGGGAAGGATGGAGCAAGCGGGGCAGGATGGGATCGGATGTCGAGCGGGCAGGATGGAGCGAGCGGGCAGGATGGAGCGACAGGGCAGAGGCGGGCAGGATAGAGATGGGAGCGGGCAGGATGGGGAGGGCAGCAGGAGACAGAGCAGGGCAGGATGAGCGAGCGGCGGTCAGCGAGGGGGGGATGGAGGCGGGGGGGCAGGATGGGGGGGTCAGGATAGTGGCGGGGGGGCAGGATGGTGGCGGGGACAGGATGGAGCGAGTGGGCAGGATGGAACGTGCAGGGCAGTATGGACTAGGCACTAAAAATCTTTCTGATTCTCAAACTGTGGGCTATAATGGATAAGTCCACATAATATTTCAATAATTTTTTCTTATTTCAACATTTCACTATTGCATGAGTTTTTACTAATTTTGGTGTATGACTTTATTTATATATTTTTTTTTCACCTGCACTGTGGAAAAATTAATGGACATTAATAATTTGCAATTTTGTAATATCATTCTAGTATTTGTTATATCGCTTGCCATACGTAACACCTAATTGTTAAGTGAATTAAGAATATCTGTGTTATACCTTGTAAAAAAACATATAAATAACTGCATGTTATTTGACCAATAGTCATGAGTAAGACTGCTTAGTGCAGTCGAAACGCGTCGACTGGGTTATGTCGACCATGTAAATTCTTCTTTTGCATGCACTATATTTTCTTTTTCCATATTTTTCTATTATCCATAACATTTTTACATTAATATTGTTGATGCTGTGTGAGGGCTTATTTAATAGGGCAAGCTGACATTTTATTTGGGAGGATTTGACATTTTGATCACTCCTTATTATAGTATTTGGCATTTCAATCTACCTTCTCTTTGACATTTACCATATATTGCTGTTATATTTTGACAAGTAAGAGTTTTGCAAACACATCTACACCAAATATGTTTATTTTTTTTACTTCTTTATTTTTAATAGGGGATAAGGAAATTAAAATTGTTTTATTGGGAGGGCGGTGACTTCACGATGGGGGCAGGCTCTGTGGTGCTGGGGACGGCTGCTGTGTCCCCCCACGTGTACTCTCACCCCTGTCCATATGCTCTCTCCCCCTGTGAGAGATTAGCACATATGGGTGATATTAGCATATATGGGAGAGGTGAAAGACGACCAAGGAAGAAGTGAAAGACACAAGGCAATTATTACGTTTATTTATTATTGCATAATTTATTTATTTGTTTTAAAGTACCATTGATACCTCAGTGCAGTACATGTTAAGAGTGTTTTCATACTAAATATTAATATATAAATTACAATGAACAAACTAACAGTGACTGACTGGTACAAAGGGGATAGAGAACCCTGCCGTTACAGGCAGGGCTGCCACTAGGAATTTCCAGGCCATGAGTGCCTTTTGGGGCCCCCCTGACACTCTGCCCAGCCTCCACCGGCTCCACCTCCACTCATGTTCCTCCTCCACGCATGCTCTGCCTCCACCCAAACATACATATTTGTAGTGAAAAATTGGAAGAGCACCAAAAATTACCTCAATTTATGTCCAAAGCTTTCCCAACCAGCAATCCAGATGGTTCCTTACAATAAAGTGGAAAAATAGCACAAACATTTTTAAAAAAATGGACTTTATTGCCCAATGCATGGCCATGTTATTGGGCAATAAAGTCCACTTTTTTCTATATTGTTGTGCTGTTTTTCCTTTTTTTACACTCTCTCTCTATTATATATGACACACACAATAGCTGTATATACCATAGAAAATACACAATAGAGATGCCTACTAGCTGTATACACAATAGAGATGGCTGTGGACCGTATACACAATATAGACTGCTGCTGGATATACACACAATAAAGAATACACAATAGAGACTGCTGCTGGCCATACACAATAGAGAATACAAGAAGAGATGGCTGCGGGCCGTAAAAACAATGGAGATGGTTGAAGCATGGCCGTATAGACAATGGAGACAGCTGATGGCTATACACACAGTAGAGTATACACAATAGAGACTGCTGCTGGCTGTACACAATAGAGAATACACAATAGAGACTGCTACTGGCCATATACACAATGGAGATGCTGCGGGACAAATGCACAATGGAGACGGCTGCGGGACAAATGCACAATGAAGACGGATGCAGGACAAATGCACAATGGAGACGGCTGTGGGACCTATGTCATAATAGAGACTGCTGTGAGACATATGCACATTAGAGACTGCTGCCGGTCGTATAGACATTACTGACTGCTGGGGATGTATAAACATTGGAGACTGTGGAGGACGTATACACAGAGACTGCTGGCTGTATGCAGAGACTGCCGACGGTATATCTTGTATACACAGACAGCACTCTACTGTATATACAGATCCCCACCATAATGCATACACTATATAGATACACAAATACAGCATGTAGTGTGGACCTGTATATAGAGTATAGTGCTGTGTAGAGACAGACACACAGAGACAGAGAGAGAGAGACAGAGACAGACAAAGAGACAGACAGAGAGACAGACAGAGACAGAGAGAGACAGACAGACATAGAGAGAGACAAAGAGAGACAGACAGAGTGAGACACAGACACAGAGAGACAGACACAGAAAGAGAGAAACAGACAAAGAGAGAGAGACAAACACAGAGAGAGACAGACAGACAGAGAGAGAGAAAGACAGAGAGACAGACAAGCATACTCACCACCAGCACCAGTAGTAGCGGCGGCAGCAACAACTCCATCCTGACTCCAGTCCCTTGCATCCTGGCTGTGCCCACGTGCCTTCCAGTTTGCAGGCCGCACTGCAGCAGCAGTGATGGACAGGAGACAGGGCCCGCTCAAGAGGTGAGGTGGTGGGGACCAGCCGTGATTGATAGGAGAGGGGGCCGATGCAAGACGTGAGGGTACGGGGCCCGTAGGAGATCGAGGCCCACGCCCTCACAGCTTGCACAGGCTCAGCAAAGCAGTGTTAGCGTGTGATGGCCGGGGTGCTGGCCTCCCTGCTCCCTGCTCCAAACGGCCACAATCCCTTTGTCACAGCCGGGACCCCTGCCCCCTAATCCAATGGCCACCCCCCTGTAATAAGGGCCGGGGCTTCTGACTCCAGGCAGAGCTGTACTTCTCTAGTAGCGGCCCTGCGTACAGGTTTACAGTCTAGTGTGAATGTTCACAATCTCTTTTTTAGATAGCTATATAAGTCATTTTTTCAAGCAACAGTTGCTTGAGAAAACATTAATATTTTTGATATTTTGAAAAACCTGCAAGAATTCTTTTAAGCAATTATATGTTGCTTCTTGAATGCTTTTTGATGTTCTCGACCACTCAAGGATTTTTGGCTGTTTTTTAAGCGTTTTCTGGCATCTTTTCTATAGGCATTTTCTACATGTTTTTTTCAACAATGAAGAAACTGCAAATGGTATTTAAAGCAAAAACAATTAGAAAACATTCAAAAAGATGCCCAACCATGTTCCTGGCATATTGTTAGCTTTCCATTGTTTTGTAAAGTATAGATTATTTTCAGAGCAAAATATGCAAGGAGAATGGTTAGGTCACCTCTATTAGTCACTTGGCATCTTTAAAAATCTCAAGCTTAAAAGTTTGAATATAATATCAGCAACAGCAAGTCTTTGTTTTTACTTACATAGAATTAGAAAAAAAAATTCTATCCAACCTATACTGTAATTATAGGATTTACGGACAAGAAAATCTATATTATATTATATTGTTGAGATAATCCTTCTTGTCTGGCATCAGGTTATACTGTATATATATGCATGAATAGTATGTGTAGGCTTAAAACTATAAATACCAGCCAACATTCTCATACTGTCTTGGGATTACTTTTAGGCTACATTCACACATTGCACATTTTTTAACGCTTTTTTGCGCGCGCTTTTCAAAAATGTGCAATGTGCCTCTATGTCTGCCGTCAAAGTGAATGTGAAATTCACTTTGCTGTACAGACACTGTGTAAAAATATGCAGCGCTTTTATAAGAGAAAGCGTGGATGTAAAAAGAATGACCATGTCAATTCGTTATGCAGCAGCGCCGACACTTTCTCCCATGGAAGCCCATTATCCTCGGTGGGATTACGCATCGCCATTCAGACAATTCCAGTGGGAATACGCCGGCGCTGATGTCACACAGTGGAGGAACAATCCTGTTCCCCCTCCCCTTGTTGACATCTGTTACAGCCCATTTGGGGTTCGCAGTATATTGATATACACAGTGAAACCCAAATAAAATTAAGGCAAATGTGTGAAAAATAATAAAGAATGAATACTTACTTCTTTGCCGGGTGTTCCGCTTACCGGGAGCCGAGAGAAGTACACAGGTACTGTCCTTCCAGGACCTGTCATCGCTGATTGGCCGCTTGCGGTCATGTGATATGTGCGTCAGAGCTTGTCACATATCACATGACCACAAGCGGTCAATCAGCGATCTTGCCAGGTGCTGGAAGGTCGATACCTGTGGACCTCCCAGCTCCCAGCTCCCGAAACACCCGGCGGAGAGGTAAGTATTCATTCTTTATTACTTTTAACACATTTGCCTTTGTTTAATTTGGGTTTCATAGTGTATATTAATATACTATGAAACCCAAAAGGTGCTGTCACAGATGTCACACAGGGGAGGATTCTTCCTCCCCTGTGTGACATCACTTCTCCCCTGCGATTTTGCGGGAGAAGTGCGCCCATAGAAAAATGTGATGTGTGAATGCACCACGTTTTTTTTCGGGTTTTTTTGCACTTTTTTGTGCTGGTGCAAAACGCTGAAAAACGTGTCCGTGCAAAAAAGTGCAAAAAAAATGCTATGTGTGAACATAGACTTACTCCCATCTTCTATTTATATAATCCGCAGTTTGGAATTCGGGCACTGTAGCCGAATCCCAGAATGCTTTGCGCGGGACTGCGAGTGATGACGCGCAGCGTCATCACGAGCCGCAGACCCGCACTGCCGTCTCCGCCACCCGCCGTCTCCGCCGCGCACCCGTCCGCCCTGCCTCCGCCCTGCCGCCGCCTCCGCCCCGCCGCCGCGAGGTCACCGCTGCCCCTCGCTGCTCTAGCAACGCTGGGGCCTCGGTGACGCCATGCAGCTGGAGGAGCACTGTCCTTGCGGCGACATGTAATTTCCAACATGGCGTGCAAAATCTCGCGAGATTTCCCCGCCATCTTGGATATTACATCTCGCCCCACCGGCTCCACTTTCCCACCGCCACCCGCTGCTTCATTCCCTCCCTCCCCTCCTCGCTCCATCGCCCACCCCACCGCTCCATTCCACCAGCACCGCTCCATTGCGCTTTATCCCCCTCCATTGCGGCCCCCCCACCTCTCCAATGCGCACCCCCCCTATATTGCGGCCCCCACACCGCTCCATTGCACACACACCCTCCATTCCAGCCCCTTCCCACCGCTCTATTACCCCTACCCGTCCCCCTCTCACCGGCCGCTCGGTCTCACCCGGTAATGAGCGGTCATGTGACAGATATCACATGACCGCTCTTTCCTTGCTGCGCTTTCCACACAGACTGCGCCTGACACCCGATGCAAGCGGGGGACACATCCTAACCACTCTCCCTCCAGGTGACCTGACCACCCACTGTCCCTCCATCCTCACCTGACCACCCACTCTCCCTCCAGGTGACCTGACCACCCACTGTCCCTCCATCCTCACCTGACCACCCACTCTCCCTCCATCCTCACCTCACCACCCACTGTCCCTCCATCCTGCGCTGACCACCCACTGTCCCTTCATCCTGCGCTGACCACCCACTGTCCCTCCATCCTGCGCTGACCACCCACTCTCCCTCCATCCTGCGCTGACCACCCACTCTCCCTCCATCCTGCGCTGACCACCCACTCTCCCTCCATCCTGCGCTGACCACCCACTCTCCCTCCATCCTGACCTCACCACCCACTGTCCCTCCATCCTGCGCTGACCACCCACTGTCCCTTCATCCTGCGCTGACCACCCACTGTCCCTCCATCCTGCGCTGACCACCCACTCTCCCTCCATCCTGCGCTGACCACCCACTCTCCCTCCATCCTGTGCTGACCACCCACTCTCCCTCCATCCTGCGCTGACCACCCACTCTCCCTCCATCCTGCGCTGACCACCCACTGTCCCTCTGTCCTGCGCCGACCACCCACAGGCCCTCCATCCTGCGCTGACCACTGCCCCTCCATCCTGTGCTGACCACTGCCCCTCCATCCTGAGCTGACCAATGAGCCTCCTTCCTGCGCTGACCACTGAGCGTCCATCCTCTGCTCACCACTGAGCCTCCATCCTGCGCTGACCACCCACTCTCCCTCTGTCCTGCGCTGACCACCCACTGTCCCTCTGTCCTGCGTTGACCACCCACTGTCCCTCTGTCCTGCGTTGACCACCCACTGTCCCTCTGTCCTGCGCTGACCACCCACTGTCCCTCTGTCCTGCGCTGACCACCCACAGGCCCTCCGTCCTGCGCTGACCACCCACAGGCCCTCCGCCCTGCGCTGACCACCCACTGCCCCTCCATCCTGCGCTGACTACTGCCCCTCCATCCTGCGCTGACCAATGAGCCTCCTTCCTGCGCTGACCACTGAGCGTCCATCCTCTGCTCACCACTGAGCCTCCATCCTGCGCTGACCACCCACTGTCCCTCTGTCCTGCGCTGACCACCCACTGTCCCTCTGTCCTGCGCTGACCACCCACTGTCCCTCTGTCCTGCGCTGACCACCCACTGTCCCTCTGTCCTGCGCTGACCACCCACTGTCCCTCTGTCCTGCGCTGACCACCCACTGTCCCTCTGTCCTGCGCTGACCACCCACAGGCCCTCTGTCCTGCGCTGACCACCCACAGGCCCTCCCTCCTGCGCTGACCACCCACAGGCCCTCCGTCCTGCGCTGACCACCCACAGGCCCTCCGCCCTGCGCTGACCACCCACTGTCCCTCCATCCTGCGCTGACCACCCACTCTCCCTCCATCCTGCGCTGACCACCCACTCTCCCTCCATCCTGTGCTGACCACCCACTCTCCCTCCATCCTGCGCTGACCACCCACTCTCCCTCCATCCTGCGCTGACCACCCACTGTCCCTCTGTCCTGCGCCGACCACCCACAGGCCCTCCATCCTGCGCTGACCACTGCCCCTCCATCCTGTGCTGACCACTGCCCCTCCATCCTGAGCTGACCAATGAGCCTCCTTCCTGCGCTGACCACTGAGCGTCCATCCTCTGCTCACCACTGAGCCTCCATCCTGCGCTGACCACCCACTGTCCCTCTGTCCTGCGCTGACCACCCACTGTCCCTCTGTCCTGCGTTGACCACCCACTGTCCCTCTGTCCTGCGTTGACCACCCACTGTCCCTCTGTCCTGCGCTGACCACCCACTGTCCCTCTGTCCTGCGCTGACCACCCACAGGCCCTCCGTCCTGCGCTGACCACCCACAGGCCCTCCGCCCTGCGCTGACCACCCACTGCCCCTCCATCCTGCGCTGACTACTGCCCCTCCATCCTGCGCTGACCAATGAGCCTCCTTCCTGCGCTGACCACTGAGCGTCCATCCTCTGCTCACCACTGAGCCTCCATCCTGCGCTGACCACCCACTGTCCCTCTGTCCTGCGCTGACCACCCACTGTCCCTCTGTCCTGCGCTGACCACCCACTGTCCCTCTGTCCTGCGCTGACCACCCACTGTCCCTCTGTCCTGCGCTGACCACCCACTGTCCCTCTGTCCTGCGCTGACCACCCACTATCCCTCTGTCCTGCGCTGACCACCCACAGGCCCTCTGTCCTGCGCTGACCACCCACAGGCCCTCCCTCCTGCGCTGACCACCCACAGGCCCTCCGTCCTGCGCTGACCACCCACAGGCCCTCCGTCCTGCGCTGACCACCCACAGGCCCTCCGCCCTGCGCTGACCACCCACTGCCCCTCCATCCTGCGCTGACTACTGCCCCTCCATCCTGAACTGACCAATGAGCCTCCTTCCTGCGCTGACCACTGAGCGTCCATCCTCTGCTCACCACTCAGCCTCCATCCTGCGCTGACCACTGCCCCTCCATCCTGTGCTGACCACTCTGCCTCCTTCCTGCGCTCACCACTGGCCCTCCATCCTTCGCTGACCACTCAGCCTCCATCCTGCGCTCACCACTGAGCCTCCATCCTCTGCTGACCACTCCATCCTGTGCTCACCACTGAGCCTCAATCCTGCGCTGACCACTGAGCCCTCCATCCTGCGCTCACCACTCACCCTCCTTCGTCTGCTGACCACTCCATCCTGCGCTGACCACTCAATCCTGCACTCCCCACTCAGCCTCCATCCTGCGCTGACCACTCATCCTCCATCCTGCGCTGACCACTGAGCCTCCATCCTGCGCTGACCACTGAGCCTCCATCCTGCGCTGACCACTGAGCCTCCATCCTGCGCTCATCACTGAGCCTCCATCCTGCGCTCACAACTGAGCCTCCATCCTGCGCTCACCACTGAGCCTCCATCCTGCGCTGACCACTCTGGCTCCATCCTGCGCTGACCACTGGCTCCATCCTGCGCTGACCACTCTGCCTCCATCCTGCACTGACCACTCTGCCTCCATCCTGCACTGACCACTCTGCCTCCATCCTGCACTGACCACTCTGCCTCCATCCTGCGCTGACCACTCGGCCTCCATATACAGTGCTAACCACTGAGCCACCGTATACAGTGCTAACCACTGAGCCACCGTATACAGTGCTAACCACTCAGCCACCATATACAGTGCTAACCACTGAGCCACCATATTCAGTGCTAACCACTGAGCCACCGTATACAGTGCTAACCACTGAGCCACCATATACAGTGCTAACCATTGAGCCACATTACTGTTCTAATTGTTGACAAACAATATACAGTGCCAACCACTGAGCCACTGTAGAGTGCTAACCACTGAGGCTCTGTATACAGTGCTAACTACTGAGCCAGCGTATACTGTGCTAACCAGTCAGCCCCCGTATACTCTGCTAACCAATGAGCCCCTGTATACTCTGCTAACCAATGAGCCGCCGTCAAGTCTGCTAAGCACTCAACCCCCATATACTCTGCTAACCAATGAGCCCCGTATACTCTGCTAAGCACTCTGCTGCACGCAGGATGACGTCCGGGAACAGTGTTTAAGTGCGGCCAGGACGGGCCCCCCTCTTGCCCGCACCCGCCCGCTGTTCCCTAGCCATCTCCTGCCCGCTCTTCACCAGCCCCCTCCTGCCCGCACCCGCCCGCTGTTCCCTAGCCTTCTCCTGCCCGCACCTGACCGCTCTTCCCCGGCCGCCTCCTGGCCGCACCCGACCGCTCTTCCCCGGCCCCCTCCTGCCCGCACCTTCCCGCTGTCCCCCGGCCCCCATCCTGGATTTCTGCATCGCTGCACACATCACACCGCTGTAGGTATCTATATATTTAATCACCAATGTTGTGCTGCTATTCCGCCATGCACCGCGGCACCGTCCCCACCGATCGCGCTCAGCGCCTTCGCGAGCCGCTATTCACAGAATAAGACCCGCGAGCGCTGCCACACTACTGCGCCACCCCCAGCCACAGTCACGTCCCCAACTCTTACGTCACCATTCACAGCCCCAAGAGCGATGGCGCGCTCGAGACCCACCGTAAGCCGCAGTCACGCCAGCCACAGTTACGACGCCATTCACAGCCGCACGAGCGCAGTAACCATCCCTCACCGTGCATGCGCCTTCACGAAATTTACCTCACACCAAGGACACGCCACGATTTCCTCCACTCTGGAAGTATGCAGCTCTCATACAAGAAGTCAGTGGTGACAGCCATTACGTCACATCACCTCTCCACCCACCAGGACGCCCATTAAGGTCACCATCACACCCACAAACCTGTTACCCACAGAACTACCTGTATATACTCTGCTACCCACGCAGCCGGCTGTATACTCTGCTACTGACAGAGCTGCCTGTATATACTCTGCTACCCACGCAGCTGACTGTATACTCTGCTACCCACAGAGCTACCTGTATATACTCTGGTACCCACGCAGCTACCTGTATACTCTGTGACCCACAGAGACACCTGTATATACTCTGCTACCCACGCACCCGCCTGTATACTCTGCTACTCACAGAGCTGCCTGTATATACTCTGCTACCCACGCAGCTGACTCTTTACTCTGCTACTCACAGAGCTGCCTGTACAAACTCTGCTACCCATGCAGCTGCCTGTATACTCTGCTACCCACAGAGCTACCTATATATACTCTGCTACCAACACAGCTGCCTCTATACTCTGCCACCCACAGAGACACCTGTATATACTCTGCTACCCATGCAGCCGGCTGTATACTGTGCTACCCACAGAGCTGCCTGTATATACTCTGCTACCCACAGAGCCGCCCGTATATACTCCGCTACCCACGCAACCGCCTGTATACTCTGCTACCCACGCAGCTGCCTGTATACTCTGCCACCCACAGAGACACCTGTATATACTCTGCTACCCACACAGCCGGCTGTATACTGTGCTACCCACAGAGCTGCCTGTATATACTCTGCTACCCACGCAGCAGCCTGTATACTCAGCTACACACAGAGCTGCCTCTATATACTCTCCTACACAGGCCGCCACCTGTATACTCTGCTACCCACAGAGCCGTCTGTATATACTCCGCTACCCACGCAACCGCCTGTATACTCTGCTACCCACGCAGCTGCCTGTATACTCTGCGACCCACACACATACCTGTATATACTTTGTTACCCACGCAGCCGCCTGTGTACTCTGCTACCCACGCAGCTCACTGTATACTCTGATACCCACAGAGCTACCTGTATATACTCAATTAACTTATGTAGATTATTTTTCTGTCACTATTACCTTACAGTATGATGTTTTGCCCTTATTTTACAAATGTAAATAAAAACTATGCTTTTTTCACAAGCGCAAAGCGTGTCATGCATGTTTACTGTTCCTGTTAGCACATCTAAGGATGCACACAATTCATTTCACCACGCTCCCGATGCAATTGCATCGGGCCTTTTTACTAGTTAGTTATAATCCCAAGATTTCTTTATATAATTTAGTATACATTTTCCCATACTCCTTATGCAAGCTAATAATCTCCTCTATACAGCCTGTATTAGATTTAAATGTTGTCATATCAGTATTGATGTATCCTGCCTACCCTCACATTTACCCATTAACTACATGGCGGCTTGCGTCTCGCGCAAGCGCGAGGTGGTTTCTGGGGCTAGAGCAGCCATGGCTTACTGTAGGCCGTGACTTGCATAACCATGTCTAGGGAGCAGTTTTTTCTCCCAACTAGTTGTCTCCAGAATGTTGCTTGTTTTGATCCTGCAATCTAGCTGCAATTAAGTATGCATGTTATTATTGGCTACAGCCACGTTGACAGCAGTATTTATGAGGCTCCCCACCACACATCCCCACAGCCACCTGAAAACTTTTAAGGGCGAAGCAAGTGTCGGGGTTGTCTCCTCTCAGTCAGCCATCGTGGTCCTACGGTATGTGTGAGTTTGGATATGCGCTATGCCAAATGTGACTATTGTCAGTTGCCATTATTACCTTTTACTACTTGGCATATTTCTGCCTTTATTGCTACAATTCTTCGGATTTTGCACAATTGTGAATGATTTTATTTTCTATTCCTGGTTGAATTTGCACACTTGAGGTTTATTTGGATTGCTATGTCTTTAGTTGTCTGATAATACTAAGGGATAATTCTCATTGACATAGTTTTAATAATTACTTTACTCAAGTTACCCACCCATTTGACATACAGTACTTGTTATGCTGGTCACAGACTTTTTGGAAACCTTCCACACTTTACCCCTCGTTACCTTGCACCTTTTACTATGTATACTACTTTTCCTCTGTTGGTCACTGATTCTCTTTAATAAAATTGACACGCCCACTCCAGAATCGGGGGTATTCGGTGACCGGGCAGCTGTTGTTCTTCACTCTCAATTCTTTTCATGTGGACAGAAGGGGGCGGAGACCCGATCCATGGCCCTGGTGGTGTCATTGTTAATAAACGGGGTTAGATGACAGGGGATGACTAGGGAAAGGGATATTTGTGACGCCACCTGTGGTATGTGGCCAGGACGGCTGCCGCTGCTTCAGAACCCCTGGGGGCAATGACTGGCAGCTTGGATAGTTCGACTCCCTGCAGGTGCAATGCAGTCCCCATGGCAGCTGAATGGAGGAGTCAGTTCATACCTTGGCAGATGTTCTTTAGGTCATTAGCACCCCGGTGTCTCACGCGGCCTCTGAGGCTGGTGGATGCCGCTAAAGAAAGTCTCACGCACCACAGCTGGAGTTCTGTTACTTTTACTCAGTTGTTTTAGCATGGCCATCGGTTACTTCCCTTGCAAGCCTCCAGTTCAGAGTTGTC